>JAFMOD010000075.1:666609-734816 GCA_019802435.1 Corydoras maculifer
AGAACCCGGAGGAAACCCACGCGGAAACGGGGAGAACATGGAAACTCCACCCAGATTGGGATTTTGAATCGGGAATTCTTAGTGCTGAAAGGCGAACGTGCAAACCACCAATGTACTAGGATAAAAGTATCTGACCTTATTTACAGCATTTATAACAGACATTAAACCTATGTAGATGAGCACGAGTATGGTTTACCACTAACTGGTCTTTTCCACAAGATTATAGAATCTTATAGTAGCTGGTAACTGGTGGCAATTTAAATGACATGTCTGGTGTTTTTGATATATATGTCATGTTTTTATCATGCAATTACGATCAAACACTTAAACACTATAAAGCTGGGTCTTAGATACTTCAAATGATGTGATTATCGACTTCAGAACCTTTTATAATGTGATTATGGCAGATCTGGACATCATTATGCTTTGCTGTGCATTAACTCTGGATAAATCAATATATTCACTGCTGTACAACTGTCCTCACTCTAGAAAGGATGTAGATAATCAGGGACTGTGGCCAATTCGCTGGGTGCACTGCCAAAGTTGTACATCACCACTGAGGTCTTTTAGCTAAATGATTGTATGCATAATATATATACTGTATATATTCATTCATTCATTATCTCCCGCTTATCCTCTATTAGGGTCGCGGTGGGGTTCCCCATGCCCATCCAGGGGAGAACGTCTCGGGCGCTGGGCAGATAGACCCAGGACAGGGAGCCAAATATATATATATATATATATATATATATATATATATATATATATATATATATATATATACATACAGTTGCAATTAGAAGTATTCAAACGCCTCACCTCCAAAGACATTATAGAGATGTGGATGAAAGACAATGACAATAAATGACAAAAAAAATTATTAAACAACAAACAGTATTTATTAATGCATATTTAAGTTTTTTTCACAACAGAAGTTGACTTAACTTCGAAAAATGAAAAATGTAACGCTTTGTTCACATGTGTATGTGTACTATTATTCAACCCCCTGCTTTAATACTTTGTGGAACATCCTTTAGCTTTTATAACTGCCAACAAATGTTTGGTAAGTACTAACAAGCTTCTTACACCTCTCAATTGGAATCTTGGCCCATTCTTTATGTGCAAAAAGCCTCTAGTTTAGTGATGTTTGATGGCTTCCGAGTTGCAATCATGGGAAAGACAAAGGAGCTTCCACAAAACCTGAGAGAGCAGATTATTTCATCGCACCTAAAGGGCCTTGGTTATAAGAAGATTTCCAAAAAATATAACATCCCAAGAAACACAATTGGGAGCATTATAAGGAAGTTTAAAACTTATGGAACAGCTGCAAACCTGCCTGGCTGTGGCAAAAAGCCCAAATTTTTATCAAGGGCCCTTAGGAACTTAGTCAGGACAACTAAGAAAAACCCCCGTGTGAATGCAAGACACCTACAGGATGACCTGATAAAGGCTGAAACAAGTTAAATATGAATAAAAGAGGACTTCATGGCCGGACTCCAAGACTCACTCCACTCTTCACCACAAGGAACATCAAAAGTGGACTGGAATATGCCAGGAGGAATTTCGGATAAGGCTACAGAGCTTTGGGAGCCAGTTCTATGGACTGATGAACCCAAACTGGAACTGTTTGGACATATGGACCAACGATATGTCTGGCGTGCGAAAGGCCAGGCTTATGACCAGAAGAATACCATCCCCACAGTCAAGCATGGAGGTGGGTCATTGATGATGTGGGGCTTTTTTGCTGCAGCAGGAACTGGCAATCTTGATTGTGTACCTGGCATCATGGATTCTCAGAAATACCAGGCCATTTTAAAGAGGAATGTGATGCCATCTGTTTACAAATTAAACCTTGGCAATCATTGGACCTTCCAGCAAGACAATTATCCAAGCACACCTCCAAGTCAACCAAAGCTTGGTTGAGAAAAATATCCTGGAATGTCCTGGAGTGGCCTTCTCAGTTCCCAGATCTAAACCCGATTGAAAATCTTTGGTGGGATTTAAAGAAGGCAGTTGCAACACGGAAGCCATCAAACATCACTGAACTAGAGGCTTTTGCACGTGCACAATGGGCCAAGATTCCAATTGAGAGGTGTAAGAAGCTTGTTAGTAAAAAAGTTTGTTGGCAGTTATAAAAGCTAAAGGATGCTCCACAAATAATTTAAGCAAGCAGTTGAATAATAGTGCACATGCACATGTGAACAAAGAGTTACATTTTTCATTTTAACTTCAAAGTTAAGACAACTACTTTTGTCAAAATAACTCAAATATGTATTAATAAATACTGTTTGTTGTTTAATGAGGTTTTCGTCATTTATTTTCATTGTCTTTCTTCCACCTATATAATGTCTTTGGAGGTGAGGGGGTTGAATATTTCTGATTGCAACTGTATATATATATATATACAGTATCAAATAACAATCAGGTTTGATGAATTTACAGTATAGTTGGTTTTCTCCATAACTTCTGACTTGTAATGTTCTCATTTGTAAGTCGCTTTGGATAAGAGCGTCTGCTAAATGACAAAATTTAAATTTAAATGTAATATATATTTACCGTTCAAAAGTTTGGGGTCACCCTGGAGAAATTTTACCCCATGCTTCCAGAAGCCCCTTCCACAAGTTTGATTGGCTAGATGGGCACTTTTTGCGTACCATACTGTCAAGCTGCTCCCACAACAGCTTAATGGGGATCTATTGACTTCGCTGGCCACTCCATTACCCATAAAATATCAGCTGCCTGCTTCTCTTGAAATAGTTCTTGCATAATTCAAAGGTGTGCTTTAGGTCATTGTCCTTTTGCAGCATAAAATTGGCTCCCATCAGGCATCCCGGAGTTGCCTCTTCACCATAGACATTGCCATTGCTGTTTTGCGGGTACTATTTAATGAAGCTGAAATAAGAAAAATTACTCAAAGAGACTGTTCCACATTATATGGCAAGTCAAAATACTCATGCAATTTTTCTCGAGATAAAAAGTAGTAGTTAAAAAAAACAGAATGACAACATAATGATAAACTTAAGTGAGATGTGTGAAAATATATGTGAGGGATTCCCAGCATAAGTGAATCCAATCTGATACATGTTTAATCAAAACATTTTATTTTAGACAAATTAATTATTATAAAAGAGCTAATTAAATGCCACTGATAAGCATCAAATAGGTATTTAATGTTGCTGGGGTGTCCAGAGTGTCACAAACCTCTTTCTTCAGTATCCTTCAAAGGCTGGCAGTTATGCATAACCTGTAGTTTGCCAACTCTTAGCAGAGCTTACAAAAAAACCATTTGCAGCTGGCCCAGTAATACATAGAAAGGTCAGGACAGATCATGACCTTGTTGGCGGACATGGTTCACCTTGTAGATCATGCAACCTGTAGTAGCATGTGACTACAACACTAAAACTCTGTGTGCACACTGTGACTGGTGAGATGGTGTTGTAGCTTGTCAAGAGAGTGCTGCAATTTGAAGGATTGGACTGGCTGTTGACGATGGACTTGTGTATCTGTGTAATTTTTGGACCCTGTAGCTGGGTTGTGAACAGACTCTGTTTTCATAAACACCACTGATTGTCAACACACGTCTAATGACTTTGAAACGCAAGCCGAAGCTTGCAGACCAGAGAGCCGATGGAGAAACCAGCTAAGGGAGATGAACATGAGATCATACAGTGCCATGCAAGCTGGCAACCTGGACACCTGCAGATGGTGCACCCGATCACAATGCTGAGTTTTGGGCAGCAAAGAGACATGCTGAGACATACATCCTGGTGCAGAGGCTGTGCAGTCTGCGGAGAAAGCAAATGTTGTGGGCAAATGGGTGAGGCACATGTGACATTTGGGTTCTGTCCTAGTATCTATAGCGAGGTAATCCAGGAGATATGAAGAGTCCCTTGAAAAGAGATGTGTGACACCGGAGGTGGCCTTGCAGGAAGCATGCCTGTAGTGATCTACTGTAGTGGTAGCTGAAGAGCAGTGACAAGTTCAACAAGACTTTGAGACCAACTTGGAACCGACTTGGGGTAAATTATTAAGACGATTTACTCTTTTGAGGGATGAGGGCTGGGGGGGAACCAAGACGCCATAATAAACTATATTACCTACAACTGTCAGAGGGCTGAGTTAATGCCCCTTTATTTGCCTTTTTCACACCATTTATATAAATCTGACAGCTGTTCATATTTTAGTTTTTTTCTGTATAGTGTGCATTCACAGTTGGGTACAAAACGCCTTTTAAAAATGTCCATAATGAATTGCTGAAAATAAGCATACAATACAGTAATTATCTTCATCATTAAGTAAAAAACATTTATGATGGGGAAAATGCATTTTTAGTCTAAAGCAATATGTGAAGTCAGAAAATGACACAATGAGTCATATGTTTTTACACTACAAATCTGCAGTTATAAGACTTGGACAATCTCTGGAACCTTGTATTTCTGTGTGCAGTGTTTTTTTTGTTAGAAACTGTAGATTCCAGATGGATAAAAATCCCAATTTAAATGTACTTAACATTATATGTTAAGTTTTATGAAATGCACACCTTTATGTTGCAATTTCAAATGATGTTGGAACAACAAAATTGGATGACTATCGAATTATATAGTTCTAAGTTTTCCTATGGTTTGTTTTACTGCTCATTGTCATTTCATGTTATATTCACACACCAAATACTGAAACTGTTCAGGCATCGGGGGTTGCGTTGTGGTGTTCATGGTGACATGACGCAGTGTGCCAGATGTGTTTACATAGTAAATGGGACTTTGGTTCCACTTTAACAAACACACTCAGACATAAATGAAAGGGTGACAGTTTGCTCAGGTGGGTCTCACATGGAAGTCCATCTTTAACACACAAACCCTAAAATTGTACTAAAACCTGTACAGTTTATTATTAAAAAACTAGTCTCTGAAAAATTAATGAAATTGATTTTAGACACAACTCATAGGAGCTTATCTCTTAGAGCCTTTTGAATAAAGTTGGCTTAGAGTACTTTGTCTAAATATTTGTAATGTTTTGTTTTTTGCTATCACTGTCAGGCCACCCAAAGAGTATGGTTCCCTTAATTAGCCTTTTAAGGTTTTTCTTACATTGTTAAGAGAGATTTTTCTTGCCTCTTCCTACTGGTTTGCTTTGAGGGGTTATGGCTTTCTAATGGGTATGATTATTTTTGGAATTCTAGAAACTTGCTTTGAAAAAACATTATCTTGTAAAACAAAACATGTATTTAAATTGAATAAAGAGACAGTCGAACCTGCTTTGGGGTTATACATACATTAACCATTTCAAAAATATTTCTAATGGTGTTTAGTTTGCATACTGAACTTTGCTTTACAAATAACATTTAGGATAAAATGCAAGGAGCATTAGGAGCTGAATTAAAATTAAAATAAAATTGACATTTTATGTAAATTCAACTTTGAAGCTAAATTTATGGTAGCAAGAATTGTGGCAGAAAGAGACAATCCTAGCCCATTATACAGATTAATATATTAATATATACAGTAAAGTCTAAACAATTCGGATGAGACTACGCTATTGTGGGTGACTGAGGTGGTGTAAAAAGTATCACACAACATATAAATGAACAATCTAGTAGCTGAAATGTTTATTTGCAAGACAATTACTTCTATAATTTTGCTATTATTCATAGCAGTCCACAAGATTTTCCAGACTACTGGTCAAAGCAGAAATCAGCAGGGCTAGCTGATTTCATCAGGCTGTGAAATCTATTATATAGCTTTTATGATTTGTGTTTGATTTTGTAGCAGTTCTTAGTAATATTCAGGACTTCTCATATGTGCCTCTGTCTTTAAGTGGACCCTTGACATTTCTTTACATTAATGTGTGTTACGTATCCAAACCATGTTGCTCTATATTTCTTCAGTAATTGGAAGGTAAAATTTCTCTTATTATGCTTTGCCATTAACAAACACAGCATAAAAAAGCAATTCTGTAAAAAAAAGTAAAGTAAATATATGTCTGTGTTTCCAGACCAGCAGAGCGCTCTCGGGAAGATGCAGAAATGATCATGGCCCGTCTGAAGCATATGAAGGCATTTGAGAAGTTTTATCCTTCCATACTGCAACAGATATGTTTGTGTGGCTACTATGAATGTCTGGAAAAAGGCATCACATGTAGGTACCTGGGCACACGTAGAGCCAAACATCAATAGACAACTGTGTTTGTATGACTGTGCATAAACATTTTTCAAATCTGTTGAAATTGTATGAATTTAAGTAAAGCAATATTATGCAACTGAAAAAAACAAATACTCATAATACTTTGATTTAGGCAAACAAGTTCTCAACAAAACATATGCTGTATATTCCACACATTGTGAGCATGTGACAACAAGTCTAACCTCGATAATGTACATAATAGTTTTGTAGTTTACCATCTCTTTGCTAAATTCAAATATTTTAATTACATATCGATTCCCCTTTATTACAAAGCTAACATGTCTCTAATTTACTGATATTTTGTTTTGCGTTTTCTATTGTAGTATACCGGCAGGGTGATATTGGTACTAGTTGGTATGCTGTTCTGTCTGGCTCACTTGATGTCAAAGTCTCTGAAACTGCAAACCATCAGGTAAACCATTGCATATTTTGTTTGCAGTAGTGCTCAGAACCCTTTAGAAGTTTGATCTAAAACTTTGTCAGATTTTTAAACAAGACCCAAAAGTAGATAATCCCGAATCAAACAAATAGGTTAAACATTTTAGACTTGGCCATTTGTTGAGATTAATAATTCAATACTTAATATATCTAGGTGTGAACACTATATGAAACCAAATGATTAGTTCATAGTTATACTTATGTAGTAATTTATTTATTTATTAACCACTGTACATATCAGGTTTAAGTAGTATTATATATATAAATATATATATATATATATATATGATCCAGCACTTATTTGGGTGGGGAGGGATCGAGTGAAATCTGCATTGAAACATAAAGTCCACGGAGAAAGCATATTGTCAGTAATCAAACACAGAGTCACCTTGCTGTGAGGTGATACTGAAAGCTAATGTACTCTTATCCACCCTGTTATGGATGCTTATTAATGCTTGATAATAAAGTTTGTCTCAGTTAAAATAAATGAAAAGCTTTTAAAGCATTTAAAAATACATTCAATCAGCAAAAAGGATTCAGCCATGTTCCTGAGAGTGCAAAGTCTATTGATACTTTCAGCCATAAATAATTGATGTATTAATGTATTTTGCCAACAAATACACCCACTTCTCTCTGTATCTCTATCTCTCAACTCACAGTGAATGTAGCTTGAGTGGAACATTATCTTTTTAACCTTTTAACCCTACTTTTTGAAGAGCACAGATATTTCAAATGTGCAATTACTTTTTGCCTGGCAAACTGGAGTTGGATAATATTTTCAGAGCTTGTTGTCCCTGCTTCGGGGTGTTTTCACTTGTAATTTTTTTGTCCTTTTCTACCCTACATTTCATTAAGGATGCCGTTACCATATGCACCCTGGGCATCGGCACAGCCTTTGGGGAATCTGTTTTGGATGATACACCTCGTCATGCCACCATTGTAACCAGAGAGTTCAGTGAGCTGCTGCGCATCGAGCAGAGGGAGTTTAGAAATCTGTGGGAGGTAAGAGAGCCCTCAGTAAATACTCTACACTTTAGTATGGTATCATGTATATACTTCATACATATTATTTTCTCTCTGATTTAAAAAAAAAAAGTTCAGTATTTGAGGTAGGAAATACCTATCTAGAACTTGGCCTGTTGCCTTCGTGCCTGTCGTGCTCACTGACCAGTAGGGGGAGATGTTATGTAACAGAATACCACATCCTGTTCACAAGCTTTGTGCTGGTCAGCAATGCAGATCATTTTCACAAGTGCAGCAAAACACGAGGACTCAAAATCACCCTTAGTATCTTCATCTCTTAATAAATGTACATGATATAACTATAAACTTGTAATTGGTTGTCTGACCAAGATGAAAGAACTGAAACTAAATATAAGGATACTGCACAGACACAGTAATTTACTTCCTACACTGCCAGATCACTTTAGTTATACCATGATAAACCATGCACTTTCTAAATTATAGCCCATGTTTTTTAGGAGGTTATTTTATTTTAATAAGAACTTATACTTTTATTTAGCATGGTGTTAAATTGTACCAAACTAATAGTTCTTTCTGGAGTATTTTCCAGTTTTATGTAAAAGTTTGGATACCTCTGTCTAAAACACATATACAATGCTCTCTCTCTCTTTCTCTCTCTCTCTCTCTCTCTCTCTTTCTCTCTCTCTCTCTTATTTGGGTCTGGTAGAAAACCTTATGTTCTGAACTGAACCCAAAGTGTGCAAAGAAGTCAGTGAAAAGTGAAGGAGGAAGTGTAATGGTATGGGAATATTTTGGGCAGCAGGAGTTGGATCTCTCATTCAGCTACATGGCACAGTGTTTATCTGAACTGTCTTCAACAACACATGGTTCCTTCCTTTCGTTCATCGCTCAATCAGACAGCAATTTTTTATGCAGGACAATGCCCCCTCAAAACTAATGGGTAAAGCAGTTCCTTAAAACTGAAAACATTGAAAAAATAAAATGGTCAGCCCAGAGTTCTGATCTAAGCCCAATAGAAAACCTCTGGAAAATCCTTGGTGATACTCAGAACAGGGCAACAATCTATTGCTATTGTCTCACACACACAAACACACACTATATAGGGCAATTCAGAACAGCCAATGCACCTTAAATCCATGTTTTAGACTGGGAGGAAACCGGAGTACACGGAGGAAACCCGCCCAAGGATCATGAAAACCACCCAAATTAGATTTGAACATGGATCCCCAGCACTGAGAGGGAAATGTTCTAAACACTAAGCCACCGTGTCGCTCATCAACAATACTGGTAATTATTATTATTATTATTATTCAGCAATGGATTACACTCGCCTACCTAGAGATTAAAGTAGCTGCGCAGGAAGCGCAGAGCCGTCGCGCTCTAACGCGCTGAAGGGAGCCAGGCACGCAGGTAGCAGGGAAATGGAAATTTATTTAAAGGTGTAGTACACCACAAAACAAAGGTACCGACGAGTGAACGTAACTTAAACCACGAAGTGCACCGAGGACAGGGAAAGAAGGAAATAAATACAAATGAAAACCAATCACGTACACAACACAACCAATTAACGGAAAGAGATAATTAAACAAACTAAATAACGTAATTGAAAGTAAATGAACAAACATAGAACAGGTGCCCTAGGCACCTGTTACAGTACCCCCGCCCCTACGGTCGCGCAACGGGAGGACGCGACCAAGAAAAAAAAAAAAAAAAAAAAAAGGGAAGGGGGGTCCTTCGCCCTCCTCGAGCCCACTGTCTATGCAGTTCGGTGGGCGCCCTCTGCGGACGAGGTGAGGGAAGCGCCCTCTGGCAGTGCAGTTCAGTGGACGCCCTCTGCGGATAAGGCGTGGGATGTGCCCTGTGGCTTTATGTCGAGGTGGATGCCCTAGGCGGATCAGGAGGGAACCACGCCCTCTGGCTGCGTGGTCCGGCGGGTGCCCTCGGCTGATCAGGAGGGAACCACGCCTTCTGGCAGTGCAGTTCGGTGGACGCCCTCTGCGGATGAGGCGTGGGATGTGCCCTGTGGCTTTATGATGAGGTGGACGCCCTCGGCAGATCAGGAGGGAACCACGCCCTCTGGCTGCGTGGTCCAGCGGGCGCCCTCGGCGGGTGTGGAGTGGGCCACGCCCTCTGGCTGCGTGGTCCGGCGGGCGCCCTCGGCGGGTGCGGAGTGGGCCACGCCCTCTGGCTGCGTGACGAGGTGGGTGCCACTGGTGCACCGACTGGGCGGCGTGCGGCCCCTGGGCCTCGGGCTGGGCGGCGTGCGGCCCCTGGACCTCGGGCTGGGCGGCGTGCGGCCCCTGGACCTCGGGCTGGGCGGCGAGCGGCCCCTGGACCTCGGGCTGGGCGGCGAGCGGCCCCTGGACCTCGGGCTGGGCGGCGAGCGGCCCCTGGACAACGGACTGGGCGGCGTGCGCTGGGTGGACCTCGGCGGGCACGCACGCTGGGTGGACCCCGGCGGGCACGCACGCTGGGTGGACCTCCACCTCGGGATCGCCATCCTGCACACAGTAGAGGTACACCCCCACCGCTACACCCAAGAACAGGGCAATCTCTGTCTCGCACTGTCCCCATTGCCGGCCCATTCACCCCAACGTAATTGAAAGTAAATTAACAAACATAGAACAGGTGCCCTAGGCACCTGTTACAGTATCTGCCCAGGGCTTGAAAAGTTTCGCAACTGAATTCCCCCCCCCCACCCGCGAACCTATTAGAGGATTAAGCGAAAGATAATGAATGAATGAATTATTATTATTATTAGTAGTAATAATAATAATAATATTATATTAAATTGTAAGTCTGGCACAAATTGTTCAGTATTATTTGTTAAATTCAAAGTAAAAATAACTTTCTTCTATATAAAACAAACATTATGTTTAAATGCATAGTTTTGCTTTTAACATCATTGTTTGTGTATTCTTTAATATAGAAGCTGTCTAATATATATTTATATCAGAGTAATGAGTGTAGTGGCCTACTACAGTAATATCCCCCAAAGCTTTGCTCTAATCTCAGCTATGTGGCAGGAGAATGGCCTGAAAGGCAGTGCTGTCTGCTAGCTGTAAAACAGATAAATAATAAAACACAGAATAACAATAAGCAGTGAATAATAAGTCAGCTCCTTTTTTGATGTATGCACTTTCCTAAATGTTTATCCTGTTTAGTTTACTGTATTCTTGGTGTATTTCCAGAATTTTAGAGATTATAACATGTTTTGTATGCAAAAGGATTTATCCATAGGAGTGGTTTTCAGAATGTTCATAACACTAAGTACATTCTACTTTTTTTCTGCTTAAGATCTATCTTTAATTTAAGTGCTTTTGCATTGTATTGCATGTTTTTATTCATAAAGTTAAGCATACTGTGACCAACATTCATTCATTATCTTCCGCTTTATCCTATATTAGGGTCACGGTAGGGGGGGGGGGGGTTCCCCATGCCCATCCAGGGGAGAACGTTTCAGGCGCTGGGCAGATACACCCAGGACAGGGCGCCAATCTATCACTGGGCTACTTTGACCAACATAATTTTGCAAATCACTTTTTTGTTATTTAGCAATTTAATATCAAACAGGAGTACACTAGTTTTACAAAGCTGGTTCTAATCATGACATCTTTTATGTCTAATGTCATAAAAGAATCAGTTTATCTACAACACTCCTGAACACTTTCTAACTCACATATTCACACTCTTTATAATATAGATAATACCTTATAAATAACCTTTTATTTGCTGCAATCTTTACTAACTTTTGTTTTTTTTCACTGAATTAATGTCAATTTAAGATCTGCATTACCAAGTTCTCTTCTGCCTTCTTTTTGCTTTCACCTTACTACATTTATATGAGTGAATACATTGACCATCTCTATAAAATGTGATGATTTTGCAGATTACTGGTGTTTAAAACAATGGCAAGAAATGTTTGCTACCCATCACTTTAGGAAGGGTTACAAGGCCAATTCCAGAAACCTTTAAAGTCATTTATAATACAGTGAAAAGCTTTTTATGTTGAACTCTGTTTCCAGTCTTCCCATAGTGGCAAATTTACCCTTTTGCTGCAATGCTTGAAGAAATTGCATGAAATCCAAACATTATTCTGTAATAATAACATGTGGGATATGGGATTATCTGGAACAGCAAGTAACAGTTTAGCATTCAACCACAACTGTACAGACATGTAAGAACAGTAGATGAAACATATCCATTGTAATTGTGCTGTTTAAAGTTGAAACATTGAAGTTTATTTTGGTTTAATCCGGTTTTATTATAAATTAAACATATTTACTTATATTATATATACTTAGTTATTAATTAACATAGGCATAAATAAACGCAATTTAATCGATTGTATTATGAAATAAATTATATGTATTAATACAATGTTAAATTCATACAGAATGTGCATGTTGGGGTCTTTCTCATTGGCTAGGCTGTTTGTGACGGATCACAGATGTATACGTTCATCTTATACATACAGTTATACTCGTAAAAGTGTGTGCATGTTTGCCTGTGTTAGGTCAATTATGGCCAGACCACAGAGAAACTGGCTTGTGTAAGAAGCTTCCAGAACACATGTTTTTTATGTATGTGTGCAGTGCCTTTTAGCCCAGACAGTGTAATTAAGTTTACGTACCACCCACATGAATCTGGATGCACACACCACCATTCTTTTAACAACACATGCTCCAGTATGAACAGTGCTTTCATTATTTACTTTTCTGTGGATAATGCAACACTAGAAACACTGGCCTCTTTTATAAGTAATGCTCATATAAGTTGTCTGAGTTTTCAATTATGAGTTTTACACTTTCTATCTTTTTTGAATTTAGATTTAAATTTAAATTTGTCTGCAAACCAGACACCATCGGCATATGGGAATCAATACAACACTTGTTGTAATGCCATTGTAAAAAAAAGCCACCACTTTTTGTGATTTTATACTTACTATACAACTTCTAATAGTGTCCAGATTATTTATTCGAGATCTTAAAATCTGTCACCTACAAAAATCCTCCACACCTATTCCTTAAGTGGTAATCTCTATGTGTGCAAAGAATTCATTCCTATTACTATATGCCCCTTTGATATTATGATTATGTGAATCATATTGTCTTTAACCCTAGACACATTTGAAATGAATTGGAATGGTTGTTTCATGCCCGACCTTCTTGTTCTTCTTGGTAAAAAAGATTCTGCACTGATTATCTAAATTGGGGGATTTCATAACAGCGCCAACTACTTCTAATGACTTTTCAGAGTTACGGGTAATAGAGAAATGTGCAGTCTCCATAAAACTGGCTCTGAGAAAAGAGGTGGTTGACATTGCATGAACAACAGTAATTGGTTGATGGCTTTAAGATAACAACAAGCAATGGTGTCCTGTTTAGGTGACCACATAATTTTGGGCATATCGCAAACACCTTATTGTAATTTTTGGTAATTTTTGGTTTTCAAATATGCATCTAAATAACTAAGTAACTAACCTTCCAATGAACATTTATCACTCCCTATGCTGTGATTACTAGATCATTCTGTTATAACATTAGCAGTACAAAAAATGCTTCTGGGGCTATTTACAATCAAGAGCAGACAATTTCTACATGTGATGAGCCACAGCACTTAACTGCTCCATTCTACTACACACAAAAGTGACTGTACAAAGCACTATCTTAAGTGTTACATAATGATTGTAATTCTGACTAAGCCTTCGGGCAAAATGTCCCCACAGTGATCTATGCACATTTCTAATTTGAAATTCTCTGCTGATCATGCAAAGCATGCGCACACACACACACACACACAGACACACACACGCACACAAACCACGCTCGCTCATTCATGTAAAGAGCCACACAAACATGCATGAGCAGAATGTGCCCTGTGTTGCCAAAGAAAGGGGCTCTGACAAAAAACAGCACCTGTTTGTATGGCAAATAACTCATTTCTATTTCAAAGCTGGCGGCATCTGATTGGTTATTATGTTGCCTTTGAATACAAGCTTTTATTTGAAGCTTCAGGGCTCTGTAAGCCATAAATCCTTTATAAAGGCAAAGTGAGGCTTTAATGCAAGCAAAAGGGGCATCATGGGTAGTTTGTGCATCTCGCTTTCTGTTTTAATGTAACCAATAGGAACATCAAGTCCACTGGATTGACATCAACCAGACAGCTTCATTCTTTCCCAGCATCTGTGTTTGAAGCCATCATTTAGTTTCTGCCCTGTTCTTTGATTCTGTTTCTCATCACAGTTGTGAATTTATTACAATTGACTGCAAATACATTTCCACTATGTACAGTCTCTGGCAAATCCCTAATTTTAGTACAAATGTGATTACATTTCTTCCATCTAAAAGCATTTTGTTTTGTTGTTGCAATAACTGAAAATGAATAGGTTTAGATTTATGTACACTACACAGCAGATTACAAATGTCTTATAACTTTACATAATGGTGGGGATGTTCTCTGACATAAATCATTGTTAAAAATCTAACTCAAATGTTTTTGTAGTGCATGACAAAATATGGCAATAAATTAAAGTGTATTAATGACATTGGTGATAGTTATAGACACTTTTGTGAATTATATATTATAATTGACATTTCAGGCAGTGTTAGGTTGAGCTTTAACCTTAAGCTTTCCCTTATCACTACTATATCATCACACTGCTATATCAATTCAATTATTAAATAAATTAATCAATATGAAGCTGATTTAAACATTTGGAATTAAATATACTAATTGTTTCTTGAAATGAGACTTTATCTCTACTACATTCATGATCCACGACATATTTTCAAAACAGTTTAGGCTTGAAAATGCTTGATTAGTTTTTTAATTTAAATTTTTTTTTTTAAATGCATAACCTAAAATGATGACATGTCTATATTTGTATATCCAACAGTATGTATAATGTGTAAGTATAGTGAGGACTTAGAGTTGTGGATCAGCATGATGCTGGGCTTGACCAACAACTAATCCCTCCCCAAGATTTTAGACTGGTTGCTAGGCGATTATAATACGCCAATCATCATCATGCTTTGGCGAGCATTTTCACCCAGGTCTAGACCATGCCCCTCATACACAAGCACGCACACTCACACACATGTGGCCGTCTGCTCTCTACTTAGTAGGACCTTGAAGCAAAAAACAGGACTCATCGTGCTTTTACACACAAACATCCTGCTGTCCATGTGCTACATATTTACCCTCGGGAGTTTTCTCAATTTTACACACACACACACACACACACACAAACACACACACACACACACGATTCATTCAGGCAGAGACAGAGAGTAGTATGAGTCTAGTGCACAAGTTCACTTCATGATAGAGACTGAGAAAAAATGGGCATGAAAAAGAGCAACATCTTGGACTGCCACTGTATCTCAACTATCATGGGGCTAATATCATTGTAGGTAAGTTATGGTTCTCATTCACTCTGTCATCTTTGCGTCTTGTTTTTGCACTCATTCTTGTTTTGGTAAAAATGCTTAGTCATGGCAGATTTTGTACCTGTTACATGAAAGAAAGCATTTGCCATATATAATAAGGTTTTACTGGATTTGATTATCTCTGTACTCTGGCTTGTGTTTTGGACTGAAAGCAGGACACAGCAGCCTAGGAAAGAAAAATACATTTGTTCTGACAGTTCAAATGAGGTATAATTACACTGAAGTGTGAATTTGTTTTGTAGTTATACTAGCAATAGTATCAAAAATACTTTATGATAAGATAAAAGTCAAGAGGTGTGAAGATACAGTCCTATTGAAGAGATTAAAAGAGTATTTGTCCTGTCACAATTTCGGTACATAGTTACCAGTGTCTGTATGTTAAATATTTGCTTGAGGTGACCAATTAATAACTAATTTGAATGTGTTTGTGTTTGTGATTGATAACAGTATTAACAGTTATAAACTGGACTTACATTTCAAAAAAAGCAGCCAAAAAGTTTCCAATCTGCAATACGATTAATGCAAATTAACTTTAAATTAAAGGCTTCTGTGCAGCTTAAGAGTCTCTAAATTTGAGAATTTATTTTAAGATTGGTAATATAAGATTAAGCAGGTAAATATTGTATTCAGCTTCATATTATGTCAAGAACTATATCAGGGCTGCTCAGTGCTCTCCTCGGTCCTGGAGAGTTTAGATACAACCCCAGTGTAATACACCTGATCTATGGTCCAAAAGCTTTTCCAGTCTTTTTGAATGTTATAGTCTTTGTTAGATCTAAGCTATACAGGTTGATAGAGCTAAAGGACCAGGTCTGCACACACCATTACCTAATTCATTATCAAATGTTTGTAGTAAAATAATTTACTTATATTTAAAAATCCTGACTGTAACGTACAGAAACTAAAAACATTGTTTCTTTAGATGCTGTAACACCTATTAGGCAGATGGCTTAAGTCCAATTGTAAAAATCAACTCAGATTGTGTTGGGAACTCTTAGTGTCAACCAAAAGACTATTGTCCTGCAAAGAAAGAGGCCAACTAAAATCTTTAATACAAATGTGCAATAAACCATTTAATCAGATTCATTTCTATGAGAAATAGTTTTGAACATTCTCTATCTGTGGCAAATGCTTGATTAGTGCTTCAGAGTTTAGGCTGATATTAACTTATTCTAATTACTATTTTCTGCTTTCTTGCTGCTGGTTTCATGGCAGTGGGTATATTATTTTAATGGAATCAATGTACTTCTATTGGGAAAAAAAAAATCTTTTTTCCAATAACTGAAACAGTGGGCAGAGTAACCTGTGGGCATAAAAACAATGTTTGGACAAAGCACTTAACAGATTCTGACGAAGATTTTGACATGTTTTTTTATGTTCTTTTTATATACCAACCAAGTGGTGTACCACTGTACCATTTCAATCAATTTATATAAAAGGCACATGCTTACGATGATTTGGTGGGGCAGTATTGCATTATATCAGCGTTATTATGCAGGATAGAATGATCAAGGTCCTATTAACTTGATATAGTGCCAGCTTTGACATTCTTGGACACTAGGTGGTATGATGAAACAAAGTCAAATAGAAAACAAGTAAAATGATTGAGTCTTTTGGCTGACAGAATATAAAATTTCGATGATGCATGAGGACTTAAACGGGAGGCCTTACCTGTTTGAGGGAAACACATGATGATTTTTATTGTACTAAGAATATTTCACCAACATCTGAGTTGAATTCAAACCACAAATGGTAACTCTGTATTGAATTCATTCAGAATTAAAATTATTTTAATAAGGCTTGTTTGTCATGTTAGATAAAAATGGATAAATGATGAAGCTGCAGTGAATCTGAAACCTCAATGAAATCAGCAATAAAATTTTGTAGACCCTAGAAAACCATTTTAGAATAGACTTGACTTTGCCCCTACTTTCTCCTGTCTGTTCTTTGAGGTACCAATGTTTCAATAATAATTCAGGATGCTCTCTATGTAGAGAATCACCCAGTAATTGATCACGTCTTTTAATAAAAGCCTGGAATACAGTGGGGGCATTAACCAATCTAATGGCATCACTGTACAATTACAATGACCCTTGGTAGTGATAAACACTGTTGTCCATCCCCTTTCAGAATGCGTATGAGTTTATCAGCATGATTGTGGTCTAGTTTGGAAATGCTGTATGCATATTTTACAGTAAAATCATTTAACCTCATCTTTAATCAGGTAAATTTTTAAAATCACTGAGACAGCAGAAAACTTCAGTTATTCTTCATTTGCCTTTTCATTAACTTAAATGGTGTTAAAGTAATCCCCTCCCCTTTTTTCTTAGTTTTCTTGCAGCTTAATCTCATTAAACTGATTTCAGACAGAAATGATTTTTTGATTTAACGCGCACTGCAGTTTTAGTGAGGATACAATACATATAGTACATAAGAACTGGTATTGATATAATATTAATAATACAATATTCATTTCTATAGTCTCAACCTAAAAATCACAATAGGCATGTATTTTTTATAAATATTTATTGGGAAACCTTTATTGTCCCTGTTTTATTATAAACTGGTTTATAAGTAAAAGACTGTTGGTAAAGTAAAATTTCTTGGTAAAGAAGAAAATATTGCTTAATTAAAATTATATCATTATTGCATTGGGTTGGCTTGTATTACTATTGTATTACTATGTGATTATTGTGTTAGGGGTTTATTTGAAATTAGGTTAGAAGATGTGGACCTATAATAAAACATAATAGAGATTTATGATTTTTTAAAGAAGCTTTTAAATGGTAAGAAAATAATATAATTACAGAAATTTATATTTAAATTGTTGCTTCATATTTTTGTCAGTGTAAACTGGAAATCTGGTCATGGCTGATTAAGTAACACAAGACATTGTTAAATACATTTAACAAGATAATAGTGCAATTGTTGCAAAGACACTCACACACACTTACACACATTTAATAAACACTGTCACTGTTGTTAGAGGAAGTGCTCCCAGGGGGAGAGTGGCATAAAGCCTACTGTCTCACTCCAGGTGCCTGCATTGACTAATGGGTCCAACAGTGCACATCATTAGTCACATTATAATGTGAAATTCTGGAATGGCTTGTTGCTGATAACAGATATTCATATATATCTGTTTGATTTCTTTCATGTTTGGCCATGCTAGTGGCAGAACAGCAACTTAATGTACATGACTGAAGTACTGAATAGATGGCTGATGGAATAATGTAGTAAAGTAGGCAATGTGAAAATGGCACTGTGAATAAACTAACAAATGATTAAAATAATGCAGAATTCACATTGGGAACTTGAGGAGAAATGCACATTTATGTTTTAGAAAGCAAAGCAAAATTTAGTTTTTAGACCTGTTAAACATAATCAGAATGCCTACACAATGTTTTTTCTTGTACTGGTTTTGTTTAAAATTTGTTCTAAATTCTAAAATGTTCTAAATTTTCAATGCTAAATGTTCATCCCATAGAGACAAAAATGTCATTTCTATTAACCTAAGCAGTAAATGAATTACATAATCTGACTGAAAGCCTCTGATAACTGTGTAAATTTTTTTGCTGAGCCATCTGTCAGGCATATTCAGATATTTGTAAATATGGTCTGTCTTCATATGCAAGTTACATATGCAGCTAAGGTTTTAATTCTTTGTACAGGTGCAAAATATTTTACCATTGACTTACCAACCAGGAAAGGTTTTATTTTTCATTATTTTGTAGTGTTTTATACATAGCGTTTTCATTATGAATTATGTTGTCATTGTTGCAATAAAAATGGCTGGTAATGATGTTTGCTCCAAATGGTGCAAACGTTAATAAACAATTAATTAGTGTTTTTTTGGTGTTTTTTTTTTCTTTTTCTTCTTTTTTTTGGAAAAAGAAACTTTATTTAATTAACTGCACCGCTTAAATAGTGATGCACAAAGTAAGACCGCTCCAGGCTCTTAATAATAAATGCTAAGTGAAACAGTAATTGGTTTATTGCACCTGATATGAAAAAGACACCTATGTATCACGTCATCATGGTAGCAAAGACACACTGACACTCTAATACAAGCTGCGGGGTGCGTGATTGACTGTTCACTAAAAATCACTAAAATAATGCCCCTTGAGCCACTTCTTGTTGGTTCAAAAAATATTATACCATGTCCTGATCTAAAGCTGAAAAAATCTTTTTATGTAATTTGACATGAATTTGACTGAATTTCGTACTGTCAGAATGCTAGATAGTTGGTCTCATAATAATGTACAAACCTTTTAAAGTTCACAAACCTAATAAAATGCTTAATTCTTGCTGTTTATGCACATTAGTCTCCAATTTGCATTTGTTATCCTTCATAATCCCTTCTCCCTCTGTGTTTGTGCAGATTTAGAAGGATTTCTAACATCCTGGGGACCAATTACAGACTACATTATTCAAATATGTATTCTTAAAATTACTCTCTGAGCAGAATTGAGAGCTAAACTACCACATGTGTTGCTTCTGGAAATATTATGGTAACTTGGACAGGTATCTGTCATCATTTAACTTATAATAATGAATGCTAAGAGCCTTTATGGTCTATTGAACATCTTTGAGGTCAGTGTTGTGTGGAATAATAAAGAGGTGAGGATTGAATTTAAATTTCATCAGATTATATGAAACACATCTGGGAAAGCTGCGAATTAATAAGTGCTGAGTTAAAGTATGCTTAAGCAGGACAGGACACAAAACTACTCATTTGTCATCCTACTTAGAATTGGTAACTTGGCAACAGGTGATAACTTTGCTGGTTGCAGTTATAAAACCTCTTTGCAGACCGTGGTTTGATAGTATCTGAGAAATCAGCAGCTGTCCTCTGTTCTGGTGGACCTCAGGTAATATACCATCTACTGGTCGCCGGTAATATTACCGGCACTGCCAGACTGTCTATTTTGGGTTCTGGTATTATTATTATTATTATTATTATTATTATTATTAAAGATCTGGTTCAGCTGTATGTCTTGTGACCACCCCTTACATGTTTAAAAGCCCTACCTGTGTTTAGTGTGGGAACACTTGTAAGTGTTACATTGTGTTTAGTGTTGGAACACTTGTAAGTTACGTTATGTTGTGTTGCATTCAAGAAAATTTACAATCTACAGTTCTGGAATTTGTCCTTTATAGCCAGCATTTTGTGACAATATCATTATTAAAAAACACAAAATAAGTATAATTTTAGAATCAAATTCACAATAGTCTTACTCAGTATTTATTTATTTTTTTATTAATAATATTTTATTAATAATATTTTATTCAAACTAAAATTATTTAGTTTTGTGATGTTTAGATTGTGTGCTCTTTTTTTCACAGAAGTATCGTCAGTGCATGGCTGGCATCTTGGCCCCTCCATATGGTGTTATGGAGAGTGGACCCAGTTCAGACAGTAAGTCTATTTTTTACAGTAGTTTAATATATTAATTTTAAAGCTAACTGTAATCATTTTAAGGAGAAATTAGTTCTTTATCAAATTAAAAAAAACTTGCCCATATTTTTGTTATGAGACCATATTTGTACAAGGAACAAAAATGTTCAAAATTGATACAGGATTAATTTGGAGTACTAAAGACAGAAAACTAGCTGAACATTTTTATCATATTGACAAGTATCTGTGTAAAAATTAAAACACAGTAAAGTATTGAAATATGAACTAGCCAAAGACCTGTGCATGATTAGCTAAGTTAATAAACTAAACATAAGAAATACTGTTTATACTCTCAAAATGTCTCTTTTTTTAACAGTTTATTTAGTCCTTTTTAGTTAATAGGCTCAGGGATCTATATTTTCTGATGTTTGCAAATGAAGAGGTTACACAGAATTCATGAAGACATCTACTTTCAAAGTGCTTCTATTTCTAAGTACTTCAATTTCTACATTTTTAAACATCAAAATACAATTGCTGTATTGGCCCTTTGAGTAACTTGAACTCAGTGAACTACAACTTAAAAAGATTTTGTAATAAATGATAAACTATAAAGCTGTTCATGCCAGTTGTATTTTATGCAAGATTCCGGGTTCAAATCCTAATCTGGGAGGAGTTTCCATGTTCTCCCTGTGTCCACGAGGGTTTCCTCCCACAGTCCGAAAACATGGATGAAGGTAAATTGAATGCTCCAAATTGCCCCATATAGAGTGTATGCCAAGTGATACATTGGCACACTGTCCTGGGTGTATCTGCCCAGCACCTGAAATGTTCTCCCCTGGATGGGCAAGGGAAACTCCCCTGCGACACTATTAGAGGATTAATCGATGGATGATTGACAACTTCAAAAAAATCTCATGGAGCAAGCATGTGAAATGAAAAGATAAACAAAAATAGGCAGTTTATCCTGAAGGTTGGAAGCTTACACTAAAACCTTTATAGATGACCAGTTCTCTCATTCTTAATTCCCCTAAGATGTGCCACTACCAATTACACACATTCTCACCCGCCTGTGCAATCAACTCTGTCTATCAGGCTGTATTTAAGAGCTGTCTATTATTCTTTGGCCACAGTCTAAATCACTTTGGCAGATCAATGTCTATATATAGAGGAAGGAAAAGAAGATTTACATGGTATTCTTACACTTGACTTGTTTTGTACTATGTTTTTAGGAATGCCTGATGAAGAGGACATAAGTAGCAACTCTGCTGGGTCAGTGACTAAACACTTAAACAAGGTATAAAACTTCTCAAATTATAACAATCATTTGATTTTTAAAATATATTCTTTCCATGTTGTATTTGAATCTACAACTAAAATGGCCTACTGTCTGTTTGATTTCTTCATTGAGGATACATTTTGATAAAAAAATATCCCTGATTGTGTATATATATAGGTCTGAGATTATGTTTATTTAGTACAATGCATTATATCAAAACAACATTTTGGATGTAATTCAATGTGTTTGTGTATATATATATATATATATATATATATATATATATATATATATATATATATATATATATATATATATATATCCCCCCCCCCCCCCCCCCCCCCCCCCCCCCCCCCCCCCCCCCCCCCCCCCCCCCCCCCCCCCCCCCCCCCCCCCCCCCCCCCCCCCCCCCCCCCCCCCCCCAGGTGTAAAGCTTTATGATTTAGATGTATTAAAGATGATTAAAACATATAATAGTTTTATAATAATATAGCTATTACGTTATTGTTATGCTGTTATTTTATACCTTATTTTAATTGTGATTGCTGTGTAAATATATAAAGATATTAGAACACAATTTTGCCTGATAGCCCTTTGTAGTTGTACATTGGATGTGCTGTAATTGATCAGCATGCTGTAGGACTTCTATACATCATCTATAGCAAGCTCGCCTAATGATTAATTTGAAGAGAAAATATGCAGTACATCATTCAAAGTCAAAAGAGTGAATAATTGCTCTATTTGAAATTGTCAGTTCCTATATTTGTGCATTCCAGTCTTCTTGCAATCAAACCAGTCAAGACAAGAAAAAATACAAACACAAATTTCCATCTTTACTTAGGAATGGATTTAAAATGTGCATGCACTTGTCTACACAAATACATCATTCTACAAATACAGACTACTCTCTTACTTAGTAAACATGAGAAAATATATGACATAAAATGAATTCAGGTATGTTTGTAAGTGTATTGTTTTTTTAAATTCACATTTCCTAGTAGATTAATAGATTTTTTTGACTCTTAATTTGTTTGAAAACCTGTAGCCCACCTATCTGCACTATTAAGTGTGGAAAACTTGTTTTAGTGGCTAAAATAGTGATTAAAAGGACACAAAATACAATTGACAGTCTCCCTAAAATGGACATTATAGCAAAGTCAGTCTGTGCAAAATTTAAAAATAAAAAAATGAATAAAAGGGATTGGGATTGTTTTGCAGCCACAGGAACTGGCTAACTCACAGTTATTAAGCTGATCATGAACAACTCTATTTACCAAATTCTTCAAAAGTCAAATGTGAGTTAAATCAGCTGGCAACTGGACAATAATCCCAAACAAACTATTGAACAGACAGGTTGGAAAAGAAAAGAATTAAGGTATTGCAGTGGCCCAGTCAAGACCTCGACAAAATTACAGTGCTTTGGGGAAGCTGTATGTCAACACATCTCAAATAAACAAACTAAAACATAGTTGTATATAAGAGTGGATGAAAATTCCTTTAGCTCAATCTGAGAGGCTAATAATGTAATCTGTATAATGGTACAAGTAAATCACTACTGGCATGTATTTAGTTTTTTAACAAATCCTTTATTTTGGTTATATAAATAATATGAATATTATATTATGGTCTCCTTTGCTATGCAATTTTTGCAATTATTACGTGCATGTACTACATAAAACCACAGAATATAAAGAATTCATTTTTCCCCATTTTTTTCTGTATTTGGGAAAACATATACAGTAATTGATATATAACAGGTGAGACACATGAAGTTTCTTAAATACATCTGTGTATGAAAGTTAAGCTGATGTAAATTTAATTTTAAGTCTTAAAAATATATTTTTGTTACAGTTGTTCTACCTAGGCCCTGATTACTAGAAGGTCCTTAGATGATGAATGGCAATTATTTTGCATGTCATAATGCATAATTGAAAGTGTTTGTGTGCAACAATTGTATGGTGTCATGAATAATTCAGAATGGGTGAGTGTTAAAAATGCAGTAAGCATGTAAACAGGACATGGCTACAGGAGGTTATGGCACATCCTGGGCTCCCAGAGACAGAGGGGGGCATCTCCTACAGCAGTGCCATGCTGTTCAGTTCAGAGGCTCGGCATAATTGTGTTCTAGTGCAGAAATTGTCCATTTGGTCTCATTTATTCATTATCATCTGCTTAATCCTTTACTAGGGTTACCGGGGGGATTTCTCATGCCCATCCAGGGAAGAAAGTTACGGGCGCTAAGCAGATACACCCAGGACAGGGTGTCAATCTATTGCTGGGCACACTTACTCACACAGGCACACACAGAAACACACACTATTGAATCCATGATTTTGGACTGTGGGAGAAAACTCGCGGACCCGGAAAACCCATGCTAACCAGTAAGCCACCATGCTTCTCGCAGTTTCACAGATTTAACTCTTTATAGGTATATGTTATATATGTAGTAAAATGAACTCTTGAATTCTTTTTTTTTATAAAATACTAACAACACATAGTTTATAAAAACAAGCAAAAAAATTTATTTATTTGCAGCAATGTAAAATGGTCAAAATAATGAAAAAAATGCAGTGCTTTCCAACCTCAGATAATGCAAATAAAACAAGTTCATATTAATTTAGAAACAATATTGAAATACAATCAATATTTGGTGGAATAACCATGATTTGTAATCACATGCGTCTTGGCATGCTTGTCACCAGTCTTTCACACTGCTTCTGGGTGACCTTATGACACTCCTGGCGTACAAAGAAGTTCAGCTTTGTTTGATGGCTTGTGACTATCCATCCTTCTTTTTATTAAATTCCAGAGTTTTTTTTAATGGGGGTTCAGGTCTGGAGATTGGGCTGGCCATGACAGGGTCTTGATGTGGTGGTCCTTCAACCACACATTGATTAACCAAGCTGTGTGGCATGAAGCATTGTCCTACTGCAAAAACAAATTTCCTCAGAGTTGGTGAACATTGCCAGGGCAGAAGGAAGCACGTGTTTTTTCTAGGACAACCTTGTATGTGGCTTGATTTATATATTCTTCGCAAAAATGAACCTGCCCAATTTCAGCCTTGCTAAAGCATCCCCAGATCATCACCACCAAATTTCACAGTTGGTATAAGACAGTGTGGCTTGTATGCCTCTCTAGGTCTCCATCTAACCTTTAGATGACCAGGTGTATGGCAAAGCTGAAAATTAGACTCACCAGAGAAGACGACCTTACTACAGTCCTCTATGGTCCAATTCTTATGGAATTTGCAAACTTCAGCCTTGCTCTCCTTTGCTTCTCATTGATAAAAGGATTTTTTTAGCTTTACATGACTTGAGTTCTGCCTTCAGGATCCTCTTATGCACTTCACCCCAGCCATTTGCCATTCTTTTTGTATATATATATATATATATATATATATATATATATATATATATATATATATATATGTGTGTGTGTGTGTGTGTGTGTGTGTGTGTGTATAAACATACACACATATTTGGTTAGACATCTTAATTATTGAGTTTAGGTGTTTTATCGAGTCGCATTATAATGAACCACCTATAGCTATGCATTTTACACAGTTGTATTCTTTTCATTTTTTGAAAAGAGCCCTGAATTTATCTCCAATAAACAGTTTTGTATGAACAAGAACAGTAATTTCAAAGCAGTGCATCTCCTCCAACATAAGGTGCATATTTCAGAACTTAGCCATGTTTATTATTTATATTATTCATTGAGCATTTTTCATCCCATAATAATATACAATATAACGGGCTAAAGTTAAAATATTCAGATCAGAAAATATGTATTTTTCTTAAAATTCAAGTAAAATAGAATTATGATGTCATATCAGATACTTATAATTATATTAAAGCATAGAATACTTTTTACCATGTATGTTGCAAACTGTAGTGTACAACATGATGGTTTAAAGTATGTACTGTGGTGTATGTGAGTGTGGTTGGGAAGTACAAAAGTGCATAATACTGAAAAGGAAATTAAACTTCAAACATATTCTAAGACCTATAGTATGTAAAAAATAAGACCAGTAGTACTTTCTGTTTTTCACCAACACAATCTGAAGTTTTATGGTGACTAGGCATTTTCACACTACAGATATAATGTGAATGGAATGCAGAACTTGGAATGCAGTAATATAACATTTATCTACATTCAATGAATGATGTGTTTGTCCACAAAGCTTGGATGAAGGATAGTTAACATTCTTGATAATACTGTAAATGTCTAGAGGCACTACAGTGGTGCAAGGGTTACTCTTGTCTCACAGCATGGAGGTTATAGATTTTAGCCCAAGTCAAGTTTAAAATGTTTTTTTTGTGTGCGGTTTTCTAGGTGTCCTTTTGAATATTATCTAAAAGCTTGAGTTAAAATATAAAAGCATATTTGTACATAAACTGAGGTTAAAAAATTGCCCAGGGTTAAATGTCAATAATTATATTTCTGACCTGGTATGGATTGGTGACACATCAAGGGTGTTTTCTGTCATTTGTCCTATAAGTCCTGGATTATTGTAGCACCTCCCTATGACTTTAATTATGGTGTTGTGTTATTTTTGTGTTATGATTAGTTTGCATTAAGAAGACCAGAAGAGTAAACTATTTGCAATATTGTCATTACCGTTTCTGAACCATTTTTTGATTAGTCATTTGTTCTGTGTACACGAATTTTTATCAAAATGTTTCATTATATTTCTACCATTTACTTTCCAGAAATCATTTGTTGAACCCATTCCCCAACTCCATCCCAGCCTCATTAGACAGGTACTTAGATCA
Organism: Corydoras maculifer; assembly: GCA_019802435.1. Taxonomy (NCBI): domain Eukaryota; kingdom Metazoa; phylum Chordata; class Actinopteri; order Siluriformes; family Callichthyidae; genus Corydoras; species Corydoras maculifer. Next base: position 693,111 of record JAFMOD010000075.1, read on the forward strand.
TCCTTTAGAAAACAACTGTGCTAAAATTAGCATTATTGTCATGCAAGTATTTGTGAACATTAAAGGTACCTTCTGACAAGATCATAAGAGCAGGCACTGTGCTAAGAAACACCATCCTCTCCCAAGCACCTCACTTGATCCGTGACAGGAAGTATCACATGAGGATATACAGGTACAGTACGCTTCTTTGAAGCAATGACTTTCCTGTTTGAGGAACCGCTGTTATTATTTATTTCCCAATTTTCATTCTTTATGCGCGTGTGTGCAGGAGGTGCTGTGTCGGCACAGAGCTGGTTGACTGGCAGATGCAGCACGCAACTTGTGTGCACTCACGGATTCAGGCTGTTGGAATGTGGCAAGTTTTGCTGGAGGAGGGCGTGCTCAACCATAGTCAGTAGATTTTTTAAAACACCTCATTATAATATTAACCTTGTATGCAATGCAGTCAATCAGGGACAAAACAACAGCGCCTAAAAAATTTTGTGTTCTCTATACAGGAAAAAAAAAATCAAACAGCAATGTTATATTTTTATTAGTTATTTAGGGGACTGGCATTAATTAGACTTATATAGTTCTTTGTTTTTATTGCTTTTAACTTGAAAACTTTTATACAAATTTATGTGCTTACCTTTTATACAACAAAATGTATTTATATACAATGATTATGCCAATTTTCAATTAGATTTTACTTACTAACTTTAAATCAGTAAATGAGTGACAGTATGGAAATGCATTGAAAAACACACAGTGTTATTTTATAACACAGTTTATTTTATTGCAAACAGTTTAAACGTTGCGGCACAGTGGCTTAGTGGTTAGCACATTCGCCTCTCAGCGCTAGGAATTCCCGGTTCGAATCCCCATCTGGGTGGAGTTTCCATGTTCTCCCCGTGTCTGCGTGGGTTTCCTCCGGGTTCTCCGGTTTCTTCCCACAGTCCAAAAACATGGATCAAGTTAATTGAATTCTCAAAATTGCCCAATTAAGAGTGTGTATGTGTGAGTGAGTGTGTGCCCAGCGATGGATTGGCGCCCTGTCCTGGGTCTATCTGCCCAGCGCCCGACACGTTCTCCCCTGGATGGGCCCCCCCCCCCCCCCCCCCCCCCCCCCCCCCCCCCCCCCCCCCCCCCCCCCCCCCCCCCCCCCCCCCCCCCCCCCCCCCCCCCCCCCCCCCCCCCCCCCCCGTTTAAACGTTATTTCATGTTTTGTCTGATCATCTTAATTTTATTTGTTAATAAACATCTATTACCGCATTTTAGGTCTGAAACACATTTTTAAAAAGGTGGAACAGGGCTATTTAGAGCTTTTTTTTTTTTTTAAACTAATAAAAATATTTCAAACAGGTGATTTGATCCAGGAAATGTTGAGTCTTTGATGAGCAAAGATGACCAAAGGATCATTATTTTGTCAACAAATGTATCTCAGAGAAAGACGGAAAGTGATTTGTGTATTTCTCCTTCGACAATTTGTAATGTCATTAACAATTCAAAGAGTCATTTCAGTGGGTTAGATCTCTCAGATGGCATCGAGAACTGCCATTCAATAATAACTAATATAATCACATGGGTGTAACGCCAGGAAAGTACAATGATGTTTACCAAATAAGGCAACATCATAGTCTAGGGGTGAACTTATGAATTTAATATGAAAGCAAAACCAATAAATAAAGTAAAAATTAAAACACAAGGCTACAATTAATACAGTACAGGTAGGTAGTCCAAAGAACATGCCAAATGATCCAAAGAACATAAGCTAAAAGGCTAAACAAATCAAAGTGAAAACAAAGCATAACACTTGTTAAGAGATAAATGCCAGTTCATCTGTCCAATAAATTTAACCAGTAATCTTACAGTAAACTTTAGAACAGTCATCAGCAATCTTCATTAATAAAATTATATATTTAAAACCAATTTGTCATCTGATTTAACTATAAGTATATTTCATTGTACACTGCTACATGTAATTACAGCTCATTTAAGATATTTAACTGGAACTGAGCTAATGTAAAAGTAATTTAAAGAATTATTGTTCTTTCTTGGCACTCATTTCCATCTGATTCTCAGTCTAGATCTAGCACGATGTAGGCAATGCATGTAAAGTGTCCTAAATGTGCACCCACTTGCTGGTAATTGAGATCAATACAGTGCAATCAGGGCACCATAAATTATGGTATTTTATGGTAAATGACTTTGCTGTTCATTTACCAGTGCTATACTGTTTGTGTTTTAGTTGATCGGGAGCTGAATTTCCAGGATAAGTACTTGTTCTATCGCTTCCTCGATGATGACCAGGATGATGCACCATTCCCCAGCGAGGAGGAGAAGAAAGAATGTGAGGAGGAACTGCAGGATACCCTCCTCTTTTTGTCTCAGATGGGCCCTGACGCCCATATGCGCATGATCCTTCAAAAACAGTATGTTCTCATCCAAAAAAGGAATGACCTCTAAAGCTGAACCTTCATCATATTAGATACTTAACTCCTCTTTTCTGAGCAGCACACCTTTAAATAGAACCACTGTGAAATCTCACTAAAACATGTTAACTTTTGTCCCTCATGTTTAGAATTCATAAAAGAATGTTGAGAACTAGCCGTGGATTTTGTGAAATAAGTTGAGTTGAAGGTTATGTGTGATTGATCAATTCAGTGTAACTGTGTAATATAACAGCCCTAATAACAGCCAATTTACAATGTCTTAAAATATTTAATATCTTTTACTGTTCTACCATTTATGGTCACCATATATTTCTCTCTCCTTACATTCTAGGCCTGGCCAGAGGACAGTAGATGATTTGGAAATTATTTATGAGGAACTGCTGCACATAAAAGCCCTATCTCACCTCTCCACAACAGTAAGTGCTCATGCTGAAATCAAGCAATGCATCTCTTGAATTCTACAAATTAACAGTTCACCAGAGTGCTTGTAGCAGACCACAATGTAAACTGGCAAAACCTTAACATAATAAATAAATACAAATCTGCCTTTCAGCAATGGGAATCTAGGTTTGAATCCTGATCATGGTGGAGTTTTCATGTTCTGTCTGTGTCCCTGTGCATTTTCTTCGGGTCCTCTGGTTTCCTCTCACAGTCTAAAAACGTGGATTCAAAATAAATTGGCTGTCCTTGATTGCCCATAGTTAAGTTTTCTCTATATGGTGTGTCTTTCTGTGTGAATATTGATGGATTGGTGTGTTGTCCTAGGTATATTTGTATGTGTATAACATTGTATGAACAAGTGTAATGCTATTAAAATGCATCCTTTCAATGAAACTACTTTATCAATGAAGGTTTAAGTTAATTTGAACAATTTAGTGAAAATATCTGTGGAACATACTGTTGTTCGCAGATTTGGGATAGGGTCACACTGTTGGCTTTTAAAGCCTGTGAACTTAAACAAACAATAATACTTTTAAATCAATTTAAATATTGACAGGAAGACAGAAATTCTTGTTCAGAAATTCAGAAATTCAAAAATTAAAACCAGCAGATAGCCTGCTGTTTTTACATCTTGCCAGATGTCCACTTGCTTTAATTATAAAACTAATAAAGATTTACCTTAGAAACAATAGATATTGTGCATGATCATTTAATAAAATGACCTTTTTCAAATTTTACTTTTCAGGTAAAAAGAGAATTAGCTGGTGTCCTTATTTTTGAGCCCCATGCAAAATCAGGAACTGTATGTAAGTAGTTAATTAAATTAATTTTATTTTAATGTATATTTTCAAATTACCTCACAAACCATGTGATTTCTCTTTTAATATTTTTTTTAATAAGTTTTGTAATTTCCTCATTTTAAGTGTTTAATCAAGGAGAAGAAGGAACCTCATGGTATATCATTCTAAAGGGTTCAGTCAATGTGGTTATATATGGGAAGGTGAGATTCCAGATAATATAAACTTTTTATATTTTATTAATTAATATTTACTTTTACAGTGTGGTCTGAACGTATTAAATTACAATGCAAAATCATATTATTTGTGATAGACCAGTGTTATAAATATTAATATGCATTTTACACTCCATACAATTGACTTTGTGTTTTTAAGACTCAAGATAACTTAAAATATAAAAAAAATAATTTAAAGTTAGGTTAAATTAGCATTTAAAGTTTAGCCAAAAATCAGACCTAAGTTTTGTGTTCTAATGTGTCTGCTAGTGATAATCCCAGAATCAGAGGTATTTTAACAATGCTGTGTGTGTGTGTGTGTGTGTGTGTGTGTGTGTGTGTGTGTGTGTGTGTGTGTGTGTGTGCGTGTGTGTGCATGTGTGTGTGTGCATGTATGGGTAAACAGGGTGTGGTTTGCACCTTGCATGAGGGGGATGATTTTGGAAAACTTGCTCTTGTGAATGATGCACCTCGTGCAGCCTCGATCGTCTTGCGAGAGGACAACTGCCACTTTTTGAGGGTGGACAAAGAGGACTTTAATAGGATCCTCAGGGTGAGGAAAGTCCTCTTTAAAATTGTGATTCTCCCTTCATGTATGATGGATAACTATTTTAGCCAATATTTATCAGAGATTTATCATCCTTATGTGACAGTTTTTGATTTAGCTGATTTAGCTTTTGTGTTTGAATGTGTTTAAATGATTTTAATGTATAATTCCTAGGAAACATAGCTAACTCTATCTGTATGTCATTGTTTAGGCTGCTATGTGCTGACACTGCTAAAAAACAATTCCTTTCTAAGTGCTCAAACAATAGAAGCATTAGCTTAGGAAAAGCAAAGTAGTGTTTAACCAGATACTAGGTCAGTTAATAAGGGACATAATAAGGGTATGTATGTTTACAATTGCAAGGTTTTTAATATGTGTGCAAGGTAGGATTTGTAAATACATAACATATTTTGACCATTTACATTTTAGTAGGCCTGCTTGTCATTGTCATCGGTAACAACATAATAAAGGTGTTAAGGTTAAGAGGCCTGAGCTCGTGTGTACAGTTGTGTTCAGTAGATATTAAGATATATTGTTCGTTGGTGTAGATTAACTTCTCCCTCTACTGGCACCTCTTAAACACTGCAGGTTTATTGAAAGTAGCTTTACTGTTAATGTAATAACAGATTATACAATGCATTAAATTATTCATTATCCCATGCAACCAATTATTCATGGTTTCCCATGCCCATCCAGGAAAGAATATTTCAGGTGCCAGGCAAATACACCCAAGGTGCACCAATCTATCGCTGGGCATGCTTATTCACACACACACACACACACACACACACACACACCCACAAACTATACAAGGGCGATTTTAAACATTCAATTTACATTAAATCCATGTTTTTGGACCGTGTGAGGAAACCGGAGAACCTGGAGAAAACATGGAAACTCCACCCCAGGCTGAGATTCAAACACACACACACACACACACACACAGGAAAGTAGTAGGGAAAGGATGCATTACAATATTTTTATAATAACATATAATTTAATAAACTTAATAAATTTATGTCCAATATACTTTGTTTGTTACATTTATAGAGTGATATAACATAGCCCTGGATATCTAAAATGTAAGAAAAATAATAATAATTACACAGGTTGTATGTGTGTGTGTGTGTATATATATATATATATATATATATATATATATATATATATATATATATATATATATATATATATATATATATATATATATATATATACAGTTGTTCAGTGTGTAATGCATTCTTTCTCTACAACTCTGTGTGTATGTGTGTAGGATGTAGAAGCCAATACAGTGCGACTTAAGGAGCATCAAGAGGATGTTTTAGTTCTTGAAAGAAGCGACATCAAATCTCCCAGCAATGTGGGCACATCACCGCTCAAGTAAGATTTACTTTTTATTTTAGTTGTTTTTGTACTTTTTCCAACTTTGTATAAATTACAAGAATTATAAATGGCCTGTCTATTTTGGGTGTAACTATAGAAATTTTGTGAAATGTGTAATGGATAACAGAATGATATTTGCTTGTTAAACTAAAGTTAAATAAAGTCATACTAAGCCTTAACAACGACTTGTATAATGTATTATGTTGTGAAATGTCATTGATTCAACATAATATAAGGTTGTTTTGTTCTCATAAATTAGCTCCTGGACCAAAACCATCCTGATGTGTTTGCAAAACTATGGACTATAACATTTAACATATTATTTTGGTTTATTAACTACTAGATAGTAAATGTAAAATCATAAGCTACATTTGACCAGCCTAAGACACACACATAGGAGGATTATTGCAAAAAGAGGCAAAAGAAATAAATGGATAACATGACACACAGGAGTCATGTTAATTAGGATATTACTGGGATTATTTGTATAGTGGTTTTGATTTTATTTATTAAAGACTTTCTGTTAATATTTCTAATATATTATTGTTTAGGTACACTGTAATGTCAGGAACTCCAGAGAAGATACTGGAGCATTTTTTAGAGACCATGAAAATAGATCCTAAGTTTACAGACTCAGGTAATCACAGAATTGCTACAGCAATTTGATGCTTAAGTTCAGCAATTTGATGCTTAAGATAAACATTTATTTAAAAAGTTGACCTTCAAAAAAATCAACCTAATTATTTATCTCTCTTCTTTAGATCCAGCATTGGATGACTTTGTGCTCATGCACTGTGTTTTTATTCCCAATACTCAATTGTGTCCACTTCTAATGGCCCAATATCCTTTACCACATTCCTACTTAAAGATTTCCTTTACTTTTTCTAGCATGCTATTCTTCTCCAAGAAACAGCACATTTTAAATGTCATAAGCTTTTTTCTTTGTTGAGATGAGTATTCTAAATGTGTAGGCTTCTGAAAACATTAACAGAGCAGCTGCTTCATGGTGCATTCCTTAACCTCAGGGAACCTACCAGGCACAGGCATCGCAGGGTAGTGATCAAGAGAGGTTGGACTATGCTTTGAATAATAAACGCAGAGTTATTCGGCTGGTGCTGCAGTGGGCTGCTGTCAATGAACCAAATTTACAAGGAGAAGACACTTCTTTAGCTTTTTTCCAGGTTAACCTGGACACAAATCTTTTATTGTTTTAAATAAATGTGTATCACAAACATCTTTTGATGCATTTCAGATGGAATTGTATTAAATCATTACACATACATCAGTGTATACATCGATGTGTTTTTATCTGGGGTTCTGATTCTGTTGTTTGTCTCACAGGACTTTTATCTATCAGTATCAGAAGATGCAGAACTAATGCCTGCACTTAAGGACCACCTGCCTGAGCTGGAGAAGGTTCTTGAAAAAAAGTATGTCTTTCACATTATCTTTCTATTTTGCAAGCATTCCAAATATTTTAATAATTCAGGATTTAAGTTCTTACACTGAGACATCATCTATTTATTTTTGAACATTCAGCTTAGAAGATGGAAATTCCACCCGGAAAAAGGTAAGAGAAATTTGTCATATAATAATAAATATATGCAGAGTATATATAAAAATGTACTAAACAAAATTATAAATGCATCACTTTTGTTTTTGCTTCCTTCTTTATGAGCTGAACTAAAAAATCTAAGACTTTTTCTATGTACACAAAAGGCCTTTTTCTCTAATATCTTCTGAGATTATCCTTCCATCTGGTTTAGATGTAGACGTGTCAATTACCCTGCATAATGAGTAAACACAGTTATCAACTCATACCAGCATAGCATACACTGACCCACCACCAGGTGATCTTCTGAAGCAGGTAGTGAAACCATGTGTGTGTGAGTTGTGGACAGATACGTGGAATGAAATACACGAAAAAAGTTCTGGAAAGTGCATAACATTTGAAGTGAATATCTAGAAGTGACAGATAATGTGTGGTGGCTTATTAAGTCACTTGGCACAATCAGTCTTTTAAAAAGGTTGCGGACAGAAAAATACATCTTGTTCTATACTGGAAACAACAGGTATAGATACTCACAAAATGCAAATGCCTAGTTAAATTTCAGATTACAACTCTCCTGAAATGTTGTGGTATTATGTTACTGCTGACAATGGTAGTTTTACAAGTTATTGTACATTTGTTTTTCATACAAAACTTTTTAATTCTGCATGGTGTAATTTGTAAAGTTTATCTCAGGTTGTAGTTAACTAATTTTTAAGACCTTTCAGAGATCAGATTTATATATTTTTTTTTTGCATGTGTGTGTATATATGTTTTTTTGTGTGTTTGTCTATTTTTTAAGCACAAAGTACTCTTACGTCAGTTCAGTTTGGGAGATGAAAAACTACAAAAGCGGCAGCCAATTAGGAGTACTGATGAAAGTGAGTACATCTTAAAGTTTCCCGGTAGGTTTTGACAGATTCTGGCAGTATATCTGCATGTGTGTGTGTACAACATTCTTGAACTATCACTTTTATAACCATTTTTTTTTTTTTTGCATTTTGACTATATGCTGTGGACAATATCTTAATATCTAAATTCATTTTAATGTTTAGAGAATTAAGTTTGTCAGGTAAATTATTAAATTACATTTTTTGTTCTTATTGCATTTTAGGAAGTCTTCCAGCTTCTCTGTTCATTAGATTTATAAGCAGTCCTTACATATTAGTAGTGTGTTGTTCAGTAACCTCAGTTCTGGTCACAGTCCATGTAAATTTTTGTTATTGCATTTTTGTGACTTTTCTCCCACCTCCCCAAATAAAAGTTTTCATCTGGTGAAAACTAGAATATTCCATTACAGTAATACTAGGCAGAACTCAGTTATTAAATGAGCTCATTTTAATCTAATCTGCTGTAACTTATTACTGTACACTTTTAAATGATCCATGTTGTCATATAAAAGCAATGTCAAACTGCAGCTTGTGCTGTTGTACTAAAATTAAACTGTCTGTGTTTTGTCTGTCAGTTTTGTTTAAGGTATACTGTATTGACCACACATACACAACCATCAGAATGCCTGTTTCTGCCTCCGCCAGAGAAGTGGTGTCTGCTGTTTCAGATAAATTGGTCTCACAAGAAGAACTTCTGTTGGTTCATCTTAATTCAGCTGGTGGTAAGAACACATCAACATTTATAGACCCATCCATCTATCCATTATCTTCCGCTTTATCCTATATTAGGGTCGTGGGGTGTTTCCCATGCCCATCCAGGGGAGAACGTTTCGGGCGCTGGGCAGATACACCCAGGACAGGGCGCCAATCTATTGCTGGGCACACACACTCACACAAAAACTCTATATGGGGCAATTTGGAGAACTCAATTGAATTGATCCATGTTTTTGGACTGTGGATGGAAACCGGAGAACCCGGAGGAAACCCACGCTGACACGGGGAGAACATGGAAACTCCACCCAGATGGGGATTCGAACCGGGAATTCCTAGTGCTGAGAGGCGAACGTGTTAACCACTAAGCCACCGTGCCGCCCCACTTATAGACCGTTTTTCAAAAAATTTGAATATCTTGGAAATGTTGATTAATTTCAATAATTCCATTCAAAAAGTTTCATAGATTAAAGATTCACAATTGAGATTTCACGTATTTGTTTATATTTACATAATTTTAAAACTTACAGCTCATAAAACCCATGAAAAAATAGAATACTGTGCAGAAATCTGTCCAAATTTTGCAGGGCATGAATGTTTTAAAGAGAGTGTGACACGCTAATCATCTGCTAAGCAGTTGAGAAACAGAATTCAAATTGCTTGAGGTCCAGTGGGAAATATCCACAGACAGTCATGATTTTGGTTGCAATGTATAGTGCAGGTGAAACTCTGTTTCAATGTTCAAGCAGGTAAACTCTGCTTTCTTAAATCCAAGGTCACCTCAACAATCTACCAGAATGTTTTAGAGGACTTTGATTCCTTCTGCTGCTGACTTTTATGGAGATGAGGATGTCGCATCAAGGCAATCAGCCTGTGGCATTGTCTGGGAGATATGGAAGCCAACATTGCTTGCTGTCAGCTCTTCTTTGTTGTTGGATCTGGTGCCCCTCATTTTCCTCTTGAGAATACCCCATAGATTCTCAATGGGGATAGGACCAGCGAGTTGGCTGGCCAGTCAAGCACTGCGATGGCTTGGTCATCAAACCAGGTTTTGGTGCTTCTGGCAGCATGGGCAGGGACCCAGTGCTGCTGAAAGATGAAATCCGCATCTCCATACAGATACGCAGCAGAAATCATCTTTTGTTCTAGTTACTGTTATCTGCAGTTTGTATATAATTAGATTTCTTTTGTAAAATGACCACTATGCAAGGAAACCAGTCAGTCTGTAAATAAACATCTAATTGATTATGTGTAAGGGTACGCAATGACAATTCTGCTCATTGACTCTTTTCCCAAACAAACCTTTACATTAATATAGTTAATATGTCACTTAATATGCCAGCCTGGTTATTACCAATATTGCTTATTTGTAGTGTTGGGTTTAATTATGTCATGATCACTGTTAAATGTTCATGAGTCTTTGTATATATTGTATATTATTTGAATTTTAATCAAGAAGTTATATTTTTTTGTTTTGTGATAACCCAACCGGCGGCACGGTGGCTTAGTGGTTAGCACATTCGCCTCTCAGCGCTAGGGATTCCCGGTTCGAATCCCCATCTGGATGGAGTTTCCATGTTCTCCCCGTGTCTGCGTGGGTTTCCTCCGGGTTCTCCGGTTTCCTCCCACAGTCCAAAAACATGGATCAAGTTAATTGAATTCTCAAAATTGCCCCATATAGAGTGTGTCTGTGTGAATGAGTGTGTGCCCAGCAATGGATTGGCGCCCTGTCCTGGGTCTATCTGCCCAGCGCCCGAGACGTTTTCCCCTGGATGGGCATGGGGAACCCCACCTAATAGAGGATAAGCGGGAGATAATGAATGAATGAATGAATGATAACCCAACCCAGTCTGTGCTGTTTACTTTTTGCATTGCTGGACTGATGACTTAATTCTTGAGTACTTATAACTTTTAGGGGAGGGGACAGAGGGCTCACTTTTAAGCTACTAATACAACTATAACAGCTTTGGAATAACAGACATTTATTTGCTTTTGAAATTAAGTTCATTCATTCATTATATTCCGCTTTATCCTATATTAGGGTCGCGGTGGGGTTCCCCATGCTCATCCAGGGGAGAACGTTTCGGGCGCTGGGCAGACACACCCAGGACAGGGTGCCAACCTATTGCTGTAAAATTCATTCATTCATTCATTATCTCCCGCTTATCCTCTACTAGGGTCGCGATGGGGTTCCCCATGCCCATCCAGGGGAGAACGTCTCGGGCGCTGGGCAGATACACCCAGGACAGGGCGCCAATCCATCGCTGGGCACACACTCAATCACACAGACACACTCTAAAGGGGGCAATTTTTGAGAATTCAATTAACTTGTTCCATGTTTTTGGACTGTGGGAGGAAACCGGAGAACCCGGAGGAAACCCACGCAGACACGGGGAGAACATGGAAACTCCACCCAGATGGGGACCCCCCCCCCCCCCCCCCCCCCCCCCCCCCCCCCCCCCCCCCCCCCCCCCCCCCCCCCCCCCCCCCCCCCCCCCCCCCCCCCCCCCCCCCCCCCCCCCCCTGTGCTAACCACTAAGCCTGCTGTGAAATTAATTTACAAATATTTATTTACAATTATTAGTTTATCACAGCTTGAAATGATTACTCATTTCTTATTATTGTCTTATTTATTTTTATTCTGTATATCACTGGCAAAAGCTTAGCTCATTTTTATTTAATTAAGATTGTTATGGATGAGTTGTTGGAAAAACAACACAAGAAACTGCTTACTGTTTTTTGAACAATAAAAAAACTTTTTATAGGTTAACACAGTTGTGAAATTACTAAAATTTACAGATTACGTTTTTGTCCTCTTTAGAAAAAAACTCGTATTAGATTTAGAGTTTATAAGGATACGTGGAAGATACAGAATATCTACAAAGAAGAGCCCTTATTTTCTTTTTCATTGGGTGGTGAAAATGGTCTATACAGCTACACATAGTAACAGTTTGAGCAGAATTCTTTTAGTGTAAAATTATAAAGGGTCATAAATATTTTCATATGAGAACAATAGCAGAAACTCAGCTGTACAAATACTTCACTATAATAAGTATTAATTGACAATGTTCATCAAAATGTACCTCAGTCACTCAGGTTTTGACCTCACATCCCCATGTAACCATTTTTAAAAGTTTAATTCCAATGCTTTATAATTCTCTGTAAAAAACACTACATTCAAAGTTTGTGGTGTTTTTAACAATCAAAATAAAACACACTGAATTAAAATTACATTTCTTTTCAGATAAAGCTGTGCTGAAGCCCAGTGAGGTGTCCATTTTCTCCTCCCTCAGTATTAATGGTCGTCTGTTTGTCTGCTCCAGGGAACAGCTTAAGTCTTTGGTACAAGAGCCAGAAACACACATGCACACACAACTTTGATATGTAATGTTGATTTTATTAGCTTAGAAAAGGTTAGATTTGGAAAAAATGTAGTAATTTATTTTAGTAACAGGTTTAAAATTTGAACTAGAAGATTACTCTTTATACAGCAGTGCTTGAAAGTTTTAAAGTTTCCTTCAGAATTTGTTTTATATTTATGCATAAATTTTTATATAAATCTTTATAGGATTAACTAAAAGAAATGTCATAAAAAGCATAGAAAAAATCACACAAATTATGACTTGATAATTCATTTATTAAGGTAAATAATATAATTACATACCTGGCAAAAGTATGCTAATCTTTAGACTGGAAAATGTTACAAATCTATCTTTGAAGAGTTTGTACTTTCCCAAGGCACAGACAGACAGATTATGATTTAATTTTGTGTAGTATAAAATTTGCTGTTAATCTGAATTTATTCTTGCATTATTAGACTTTGGTTGAATAAAAGTTACTTTGAATTCCTTTGTGACCATATAGAGTATTAAACACCTTGCTCTTGGTGTAATCTTTTTGGCAAACAACTTCAATATATGTATAATGGTCTTAAATGTGGTAATAGTTTAGTCTTATTTCTTTAATTTGGTTACTTTTATCTATATTTAGGAATTCTTTGAAAATCTGATGATGTTAGCAAGGTTTATTCACAAATGTAAAGTTTTACATGTATTTTTATCACTGCTGTGCTTGTGGAATTTATATGTTTGATCTTCAAACTCAGACTAAATTGCTGGTTAGGACAACTTAAGGTAATGTTTTTATTTTTCATTTAAATTTAGGATTTTGCCTTTGATACATTTTTTTAAGTTATCATATTACATTATATACAGCATATGGATGTGTATGTAATTCATTAATTACCCTCTTATGTTCTGATTAATAAGTTTTTAGGTTTTCATAAGTATTTAGGTTTTTCTGTTTTCCTTAAGTTGGTCCTGTATACATGTTGGCTCTATTTTGTTCTTAATGCCTTTGAATAATACATATATACTTTGTTTATTTAATTGTCACCCTTTTTCTGGTCACTCCTTTGCCTCTTAGCATCTAGTTAAGATTAGTTTAAGAATACAATTTATTCTTGCCAGATTCCTGACAATTCACAGTGTGGTGCCATTGGTAGTGTCCTTGGTTCGATTCCCAGGAAGTGGTTAATGGGGAATTCTGATGTTTCTGATGTGGGATGTTTCTCGATTTTCCACAGTATAACACACCTGGCTAGGCCCAATACTCTCCTGTAACCCTAATTAAATTACTTCAGTTTCAATATTTCAGTAAATATAAACAACATTAAAGTAAAAGTTAAATTGGGGTATATAGACGATTAGAGTAGCATAATGACACTGCATATACACATGATATAAATGCCTTTTTCTCAATGTGAAAATCCTTCAAACTGTTTGCTATCTTTTCATTGTGTTGTAGACTCCTCTGCCAGAGCAGGAGGGACCTTCTGTTGGTACCATGTCAAGCTTTGAGCTTATGAGTTCGAAAGACTTGGCTTATCAAATGACCCTTTATGACTGGGACCTCTTCAACTGTGTGCATGAGGTACACCCCTAATTTTTTATGTGCATAACACCAACCATAGTGAAATTAAATAAATATGAAAACCCTCAAGTATGTTTGGGTTTACTTGCCGGTACATAAAATATTAAATTTAGTCAATTATACTGATTAATACAATGAGAAAGCTTATTTTGAAGCAACAAGCTACGCAGCATTTGAATAAATTAAATATTTAAAGTTATGGTGTCACAACATTTTGCACAATATACTAAGAATGTTTGTGTGTAAAGATTTGTGTGTTGTATTGTGAAAATAAACTGGATTGGATTATATTGTGTTAATAAAACAGCCATGAAATATTTATTTTTTAAGATTATAAAATATTCTGGGGCAGCATGGTGGCTTAGTGGTTAGCACATTCGCCTCTCAGCACTAGGGATTCGCGGTTCGAATCCCCATCTGGGTGGAGTTTCCATGTTCTCCCGGTGTCCACGTGGGTTTCCTCCGGGTTCTCTGGTTCCCTCCCACAGTCCAAAAAAATGGATCAAGTCAATTGAGTTCTCCAAATTGCCCCATGTAGAGTGTGAGTGTGTGCCCAGCGATAGATTGGCGCCCGACCTGGGTGTATCTGCCCAGCGCCCGAAACATTCTCCCCTGGATGGGCATGGGGAACCCCCCGCGACCCTAATATAGGATAAAGCGGAAGATAATGAATGAATAAATATATAAAATATTCTAAATATTATCACAGTAGTAAAGCAGTTCCCTGACAGGAAGATGGTTCTGGGTTTTATTCCTTAATAGAGCAAACATGGGTCCTTATTGTGTGTAAGTTTGCATGTTCTCTGCATGTCCACCTTCTGCCTGGGTTTTCTCCAGGGTATTCCTTCCAAGACATATGAGTAGGTAAATTTTTAAAAAATACTAAATTTTCCTAGCCATTGGGGAAGTACATATCAGGACACTCATAGTGCCTGTCCCAAGTCTGTATAAAGAACACGGTTGCATAAGGAACATCATCTTTTGTAACACTGTGCGAAACTAAATATCTGTTTTGTTGCACTTTGACGACCCCTTATGGAAACAGCTTTAAAAATAAGACAAGACTTGGAATATCATAATACAGGAAGCAATAGAGTATGCTACCAGGAAATATAACTTCTGTTTTAGCTGTTTTAAACATCACTAGTAAACATGGACATAAATGTCTTGCTATTATATTTTTACAAAGAATGTAAATCCCACAAATAAAGAATGTCTTAATATTTATAACCTACAGTTATTAATTTTCCCACTCAGGACAAAATCAGAAAGCATTTTCAAAATAAGCCACACACACACTCATACACAGATACATACATCTTACCAATGCATAAATGAAGTTGTTTAAACCTAAAGCCTTTAATTACAGTAATACAACTGAACTTCTATATATTTCAGCATGAGTTGATCTACCACACATTTGGTCGGCACCACTTTAAAAAGGCAACAGCCAATCTAGATCTCTTTCTACGACGCTTTAATGAGATCCAGCTGTGGGTGGTGACGGAGGTGTGCCTCTGCTCAACTCTCAGCAAACGTGTTCAGCTGCTCAAGAAGTTCATTAAGATTGCTGCCCAGTGAGACACACTTTGTTGTGCTATTTTAGAGCTGAATCTAACCTGAACCTAAACATATATTTATAGATTTTAAATATTTTTCAACAGTTTTTTTTAAAGAATTGTCACTGCCTCTTAGTAGAATAAATACTGTTCCAGTGACAACTCATAAACAGATTTTTTAAAATTTATTATTAAATTACATATTGTAATTAACATTCAATCTTTCTTTACATTTTAGCTGTAAAGAATTTAGAAATCTAAACTCGTTCTTTGCTATTGTTATGGGTTTAAGTAATCCAGCAGTCAGTCGTCTCAATCAAACATGGGAGGTAAGATCCTATTAATGCGGAAACTTGTTGACAGAATATGATGTAATCTGTTACAAAGATCATGAAATTGTACCTCTTATTCCTTGTAGAAATTACCCAGTAAGTTTAAGAAGTGTTATGGTGAATATGAAAGCTTAATGGTAAGTTAATTGCTTCAGTAAACTGCCTGATAAAACTATGAGAGACATTTATATTTCCCTCTCTCTCTCGCTGGTGATTAAGGACCCCTCTAGGAACCACAGGGCATACCGTCTCACTATGGCTAAACTGGATCCCCCCATCATACCCTTCATGCCTTTACTTATTAAAGGTGGGCATAAATAGAAGGTTTAACAACAATGTTACTTATGATGTCACTGACATATCTATACTATTGGAACACTGTCTTCACTTGTGTTACGATCACATATATACGTGTGTGTATATATATATATATATATATATATATATATATATATATATATATATATATATATATATATATAGTGTGTGATCATAACACGAGTGTAGACAGTGTTCCAATAGTATAGATATGGTTGTGCAGAGTGTGGATAGATCATAGTTATAGAATGCTTCAGCATTATATCAGTGTATTTATGACTAACAATTTACATAAAAGGCCATCTTAAAGTTTAAAAGATGTGTTGTGATAAATGTATAACATTGTACATTGGTAATAAAAGAGCATGTACCAGACTTCAATAGCCTTTAGAAAGATTTACTAAAACATATTATTTCTAAAAATAAAGCTGACTAAAACAAAACATAAAATGAGGACTAACGTTATGTGCTATAGTGATGTTTTTATTTTTGTAGAATAATGGTAAGAGAATAGTTATATTTTTAGTACCATGTACTGCTAATATGGTCATGTATTTTGTTGTTAGACATGACATTTACACATGAGGGCAACAAGACATTTAATGACAGGTTGGTGAACTTTGAGAAAATGGTAAGCCATCTTATTAATTTTATTTATACATATTGGAAATATTTATTACACAAATTCTATGCATATTTAAAGCTCATATTATTCTTGTATACATTTCTAGAGAATGATTGCCAGTACAGTTCGGATAATGAGATACTGCAGAAGCCAACAATTTAGTAAGTCAATAGCAATGAATTTTATTTTTAAATTATAAATTAGCATTTATGTCATAAGCTGAATTGTAATAGGTTTAAAAACATGTCATTTGTATGTTTTCAATATTTGAACCATATCAGTTCTAAGCTTTCCAAGCTTTTATTATTTTGCCTGTGTTTTTTTTTTTTTTTTTGTCTGTAGACCACGAAGCTTCCCAACTATCTAAGAACAACCAGGACATTCAGCTTTATGTTCGCCAAATCAGTGTAATTGACAATCAGCGTACCTTGTCACATCTTTCACACAAGCTGGAGCCACGGCGACCTTGAGTCCTCCTAATTAAACTTCTTTAATAACCCAAGGATAAAGAACTCTTTCTCACATATTCACTAGCTATTCTGCTGGAATTAGTCAGGCCATTTTTAAGAGCATTGTGAATGCTTGTGAATTGTGAATCTTTTTTTTTTTTTTTTTTTTTTTTACCTGTGAACCCCCCCCCCCCCCCCCCCCCCCCCCCCCCCCCCCCCCCCCCCCCCCCCCCCCCCCCCCCCCCCCCCCCCCCCCCCCCCCCCCCCCCCCCCCCCCCCCCCAGGACTGAACAAATTGCTGGATGTCTAGTTAAAGGGTTTTATAGGATTAAATAAACATTTACTGTCCACCACATTAAAAGCATAGGGGTTACTAAAAGGCATGAATTTTGCCACACACCCATAAACTACCAAGACAGCAGTAGTTCGGCCTGTAAAATATTTAATTGAGAAACGTATTTGCATCAAACACTTTACTGTGTAAGTTATTCATTATTTTCAACACAAATGCACTTTTAAAGGCATGAATTTAGAGATGTGTACTGCTAATAAAGTTATTCTAATCATTTAAAGAAAGTATTGTTTTAATTAAAACTAAACTGGTATAGGAAATTACAGCAATACACACTACACACACACATTTAAATATAATTTATGCATAATTGGTCACGTCTTGAATGTTTTATTTTGTAAAAAATTTTTTTTTGACTTATCGAAAGAAGAAAAAAATACCCTAAACAATACAACTTCCATTTCACCTAAATGTATGTTTCTCCTAATAGCTTTAACCACGCTTGGCTACCAATCGCTACTCGGACCACGTAGAAGTGGGGAGACATGTTTAGCTGCTACAAAGTAGTTATAAAGAGTATATAAACCTTTGCAGAGTCTCACTCAAGAGTATCACCCTTATTTATAAAACATGTGTGTATAATTATACTAAACAACAAACTGAACTCAAAGATCTATGACTATTTCTATTTACACAAAATGCCTTTTTCTCCCAAATATTCTTCACAAATTTGTCTAAATCTGTTTGTGAGAACTTCTCCTTTGCTGAGATAATCCATGTACCTAAAATGTGAAGTTCATCCTCTACCATAACCATCGCCAAAGGCGTTTCAGAGAATTTGGCAGTACATTCAACTGGCCTCACATCTGCAGACCATGTGTAAACCTACCAGACCAAGACCTCCACATCCAGCATCTTCATCTCCAAGATAATCAAAGACAAGCCACCCGAACAGCTGCTGCAATAATCGGTTTGCATAACCAAAGAAGTTCTGCAACAATTGTTAAAAACCGTCTGAGAAAACCTGCATGCTGCATCACCATCTGCATTCTCAACGTCTTCATCAGGGTCTCCACCTGACTGCAGTTTGTTGTAACCCACTTGAAAAATCCTTAATTTTAATGGCATGAATAACTATACAAAGGAGATGTGTTGCACAGCATGAGAAAAATATTGGTTACACCAGATACTTACTGATTTTTTTGATTCTTACTCGGACCCTTCAAATACAGTAAAGGTAAACTGCACATTTTAGAGTGATCTTTTATTTCGACCAGCCAAATTTTAAGAGGAAAATGCCATTTGTGTGCATAAATAAATAGTCTTAGATCTTTGAGTTCATCCATCCATTATCTTCTGCTTTATCCTCTAGTAGGGTCGCGGGGGAGAACGTTTCGGGCGCTGGGCAGATACACCCAGGACAGGGCACCAATCTATCGCTGGGCACACAGTCAGTCACACAGACACACTCTATATGGGGTAATTTGGAGAATTCAATTGACCTTGATCCATGTTATTGGACTGTGGGAGGAAACGGAAAAACCCGGAGGAAATCCACGCGGACAAGAGGAGAAGATGGAAGCTCCAACCAGATGGGGATTCGAACCAGGAATCCCTAGTGCTGAGAGGCGAACGTGCTGAAGATAATGGATGGATGGATGTTTTTCCTGCGGCACAGTGGCTTAGTGTTTAGCAGGTTCGCCTCTCAGCGCTAGGGATTCCCAGTTCGAATCCCCATCTGGGTGTAGTTTCCATGTTCTCTCCATGTCTGCGTGAGTTTCCTCCGGTTTCCTCCCACAGTCCAAAAACATGGGTCAAGTCAATTGAGTTCTCCAAATTGCCCCATATAGAGTGTGTATGTGGGTGTGTCTGTGTGAGTTTGTGCCCAGTGATAGATTGGCGCCCTGTCCTGGGTGTATCTGCCCAGCGCCCAAAATGTTCTTCCCTGGATGGGTATGGGGAACCCTCCGCGACCCTAATTTATAGGATAAAGCGGAAGATAATGAATGAATGAAAGCGGAAGATGATGGATAGATGTTTTTCCTACTGTGTTGACAGAGAAATTAGTCCTCCACATCTAACCCATCTGTGATGTGAAACACACACATAAACACACACTGAGAGAAGTGTGCACACGCCATAGTGTTGGGTGTTCACATAACTTTAACTTGATTCATAAAACACCTATGTTATTAACCTCGTAATGTTTTTGTTGCAGTGTGTATTCGTGCACATGGTGGTTGAGCCTTTTTAATGCCATGACAGTTAAATCTAAAGTTGATGGGTTAGAGTGATCACTGCGTGGCGCTGTTGTGATGTATATGAAGGTTCGGCAGAACCTCTGGTCTTTATGTTTTGACAGTTTCGATTACTGGAAGATATTGAGCAACACGTGAAATTTCAAATCTGAGCTGCGAGTCACAATCTCCGGGAAGACCTTCAGCGACCGTCTCACGACACGAGCCGAGAAGCTTCTGAAAGCGACACCGGGTATGAACTCCCAACATTTAAATCTGCTGTTCACATTTCTTACTCCAGGATTTTTTTTGCTCTTTCTCTGCAATAATAGCCTCAGGTTTTCAACTTTTATAATCTGAATTATTTAGTACTGTGGCGGAATTTGACCTACATTTGGACAGACACACAGCTGCTGTTTTTTTAGCTTGTTGAATTTCGCTTTCACTTGTTTTATCGACAACGAATACGTACTACAATTCTGCGCATGCGTACACGCCTAACCCGAGACTAACACATTGAGCTAAAGCGAATAAAGACGCAGACGTGTCGGTCAATTTAAACAAGTTCGAGGTTCAAATCACAGCACATATAATAAAACTCATCGTTGTTCCTCCGGAGTCAGACTAAACATGAAGTTTTATCCTGTGTCTTTTTCACTACTGTTAGTTACTTTTAAGCAGGGTATATGTTCAGTGTGGTACGTTGTATGTTCAATGTTAATCAACTCTGATTTAACTCAAATTTCCACTAAAATGACCTCAGGCGACTTTTTAGAAAAACCTTTTAGTTGGAAACATTAGTTTAATATTACGGTTTAGTTTGTAACATTTCATTATTAGTTTCATTTCAAATTCATCAGTGAACAACAAAGGGTTATTAATGACTTTTAAGTTTATTTTATTTTTTACTTTTGTGGGATATTATATGAAAAAATCTATGATCTTGCAAGTTTCTGTTTATTTGTTGTTTGCAAATGGTCTGATGTAAACAAACAAGGAATGCGTAAGTCATACCCCGTTTTGACGTCACAGATCTGTAGCTGTAACTTTAACAAATTCGTAAACAGTGGTAAACTGGCCATAAGTTTCCAAAAGCATCAGGATTACAGGCAAATACATATAAACACAGAACAGAGAACACTCTCGCCTCTATTTAACATGACTGGTATATATATATATATATATATATATATATATATATATATATATATATATATATATATATATATATATATATATATATATATATATATATATATATACGTTCGCCGGTTCGAATCCCCATCTGGGTGGAGTTTCCATGTTCTTCCCATGTCTGCGTGGGTTTCCTCCGGGTTCTCCGTTTTCCTCCCACAGTCCAAAAACATGGATCAAGTCAATTGATTGCTCAAAAATTGCCCCATATAGGGTGTGTCTGTGTGAGTGAGTGTGTGCCCAGCGATGGAATGGCGCCCTGTCCTGGGTCTATCTGTCCAGCGCCCGAGACGCTCTCCCCTGGATGGGCATGGGGAACCCCACCACGACCCCAATGGAGGATAAAGCGGGAGATGATGAATGAATATATATATATATATATATATATATATATATATATATATATATATATATATACTGTATAATCTTAGCTGAAAGCATTTATACAATAAAATACATAATATTGCAATTTGAAGACTAAGAGTTTAAATAAATGTAGTTTGACGTTATTAAAATATATATTCGCCTTCTTCACATATTCCATGTCAACATGCGGAACTTTAACAAGTGCTTTAGCATGTCTACTTTATACAAAACACAAACATAATTTCTCAAATAAATGTATACAAATCATTTCATTTTTAATTTACAACCAAATTTAACGGTTAGAAGTTTAGACAACACAATACAACACAACCTTTGCATAGATTGGAACATTATATTAAGTTTTTACAATCTTTAAATAAGTTAATTTGCATCCTTTGAGTTAATTGGGTGTGTTAGAATACTTATTTTAAGTTTAAACAATGTTGGACCAATCAGCCAACAAACAGTTTATGAAGAAAGTATATTCCGTATCCTAGATTTAGTTAGTGAAAAATTAGAAATCGATCTAAAGTGACAGTAAATGACACTTGAAGATGCTGCAGATACCGCTAGTATACAGTTTGTACTTCAAATGGGAACAAATATACATTCTTGAGAAATGTCCTCTGGTTTGAAGAAACAAAAATGAAAAATATGTGTGTGTTGGCATAATTATTATTGTTACGTATGAAATAGTGATGCACCGAAAATAATTTTTTTTGCAGAAGCAGCTTTTTTACCCCAAAAAAAAGCAAGAAATTGGCCAAATGCTGAAAACCGAATACATTTTTTTTTTTTTTTACAGTGTTTTGTTAAGTCTACTGCTTTTTTCACAATTACATAGATAAAATAGACCAAATATATTTCGAAAGGAAAGCATTTTTTAAACCACAATATAAAACATTGATTGACCACTGAACATTTTATAATCCCAGCACACAAGCAAACTGTAACTGTATAACTTATAAACTAATAATATAATAAATTATCAAAGTTAAAAACAACAGTTGATTTGTCCACCCACCATCTAAGTAAAAGTTTCCTCCCACAGTCCAAAAACATGAAACAAGTCAATTGATTTCTCCAAATCGCCCCATATAGAGTGTGTATGCGTGCGTGTCTGTGTGAGTGAGTGTGTGCCTAGCGATAGATTGGCGCCCTGTCCTGGGTGTATCTGCCCAGCGCCTGAAACGTTCTCCCCTGGATGGGCATGGGGAACCCCACCGCGACCCTAATATAGGATAAAGCGGAAGATAATGAATAAATGAAAAATAATTTGGTTCTCAAATATTTGGTGCATCCATAGTATGAAAGAAAAAGAGGGAAACTTGCTCCATCCCAACCACAAAGCATGTGGGTGGTAGCATCATAGCATCATGTTGTGGGGGTGCCATGCTACAGAAGGGACTGGTGCACTTCACAAAGCAGTTGTAACTATGAGAAAGGATAACTTTGTGGAGATATTTAAGCAAGTTATCATGTCATCAGCACAGAAGTTAAGGTTTAATTGCAAATGGGCCTTTCAAATATAAACAAACCCCAAGAAAACTTTTATTAGAGTTACAGAAAATACTTTTTGCTTGTGTTATTGTGTTCTGACCAAACAGTAATATGTAACTCATTATGGTACCACACAACATAAAACTGTAGCAAAAAAACTAAACAATGGCATGAAGTTATACCATGTGATGTTTTATTAGAATAGTAGAAATACCCTGCAACCATACCCCATTTTTTATGCTGAAATTTTAAACAGTTACATTTTCAGCACGTGTGAGAAATCCCACATTGGACCTCCCACCAAGTTAACATGTTTGGTTGAACTTCAGAGCGTTGAGAGAGTAAATGTTCAACATTCTCTTTTCTATGAAATCCATTGACCATTTTCAGTGAGCCACTCCTTCATATGAAAGTATGTTATGTTTATTGTTAGAGCACCTCAAACATCATTCCAAAGATTAGGCATGAAGCAAAGCAAAATATCACTGTTTATGTTTAAAAGTGTTACTGTATAAACATTACAGAAAACGTATTGATACTAAAAAACATACACATTTTACTAAATTTCATATTAAAAATCATTAACATTAATACAATGAAAATTCAAGAACTATAGATTGTTTGTCATTAACATTAAAAAAATACCTCATGTAATCAATTGAAAGTTATCTCAAATGTGCATCGATGTACGTTGTCTTGAGACCTGAACTTATGCTGTCACATTGTAGTGAGTTTGGAGAATCCATTTAGATAAGATAAACAAATTATCCATCAGTCTAAACATGTTTTCTGTTTCAAGAATATACAGATACAAATAAACACAGAATTTACTGTTAACGATTAAAAGGCACTCAGCCACTAAAGCAAGCTTGTTCATTTAACAATGAGATTGTTTCTAATTCCAAAGTCACCACATGAAGCACTGAGGCAATGATTAACTGAGCTTTCATTCTCTATAATGTATGAAGATAAACAAAACACCCCTTTATCCAGTGATAATCTGTCTTCATGTTTTATGGACAGGATGACCATCTTCAAGCCATTTTTTTCTTTTAATTAATTGCACAACAATAAACATATAGCTATACATATTACCTAGTTTTTTTAATATGGCTAAAACTCCAGGCGGCTTTCATTTCATGCTTCTGTGACTAAAACACTGTTACACATATGAATATATAGTAATAATATACCATTATTGTCACTCAACTATTGAAAGTTGAGTGATTGTCACATGAAACAGTATTTACATGGTTTCAGTTTTTCTAAAATGTTTTTGACTTTTGTTCATAGCTGTGTGGCTGGACACAAGCAGTGACACATCACACTGATATGAAATCATTGAATGACAGGCTTATTTTTTTTTACAGTTGTCTCTTCTGACCATTTATCTTTCTTGTAATTTAATGCCATGGGAATGCAAATGTGTTTGTCAGGTTAATAAGGTACTATGTTATGTGGTAGGAGATCATAGAACTTGTAGGCTTGACTTGCAACTATGATGTCAAAACTGACTCCACATCAGTTAACACGAATGAATCTTTACAACTGTAGAAGGTTATTTACAATTTGTAATGTTACACCCTAAAAACCCATTTTTATTATTTCAGGAATTATTTATTGATATATTTACTTTTTTTAATTATAGCACAATGTTTAACACTTTTAAAAATGCAATAAAATCGTAAAACTGTCAACTACTAACTGTGTTGATTAATAATGATTTTACAAAGAACTTCAGAGCCCATGTGGTCATGTCCATCATGGTAGCTTGATGGTTTCACCATAGGGCTCAATTGGTATAAACATTTCCACTTGGCATTTACACACATATATTTTCTCAGACACAATAAAGTTTTTTTTATGATATTATGAACCTTCTATAGTAAAATGCTTACTTTTTGTACTATTTAGTCCATCTTAGGAGCTGTGTCTTAGAACTTCATTACAAAGTTTAGCACAAAGAAATGACCCAGTTTTGCATATAAAGACTAAGCCTTTAATGGATGCTCTTTTTATTCTTAATGATTATATCTGTAGTGCTTACTTATGCTTATTGTTTGAAAAGTACAAATTTGAGTTTTTATTGGATTTTTAATAAGTTGTTGACCTCTGGCACATAGGATATAACACAGACAGCATAATGTCTTCGTTGCTCTCCTTGCTCTTTGACTGGACTGTGTGAATTGGCTCCATTCCAAAAAGCACAGCTAAAATTAGAACTGCAGACAGAAAGAGGGGCTGGCCTCAATCTTTATTTGGTTTGCTTGGTGCCAATAATCCTTTTTCAATCTTAATTTGTAACTGTATTTATACATGTATCACTAAACAGTACATAAGATGGATGGATGTATAAATAGATATAATTTTATAAAATAAATTCTTTGTTGCAAATATGTTTTGTAATAGGTCATATCTAATCAGCTTTGACCACCCACAACTACAAAAAGTTAAATTAATGCTTGACTCTCAGCCCACAATGAGCCTTCACACTATAAAAACAGAATCCTGAAGCTGCTCTGTGCAACATCTCTGCACTTACTTAATAGCTTGCATTATAATTACAAAAGGAGTTCTGATGGACAAGGTACATTAATACACATTATGCAGACTGTACTTTTTTGGGAATTAAATACCAGCATGTTTCATCTTCTGACAGATGAGTTATGCATGGTAATTAAAATCTGTTAAAATTCCCACCCTGGTTCTGTGTAGAGTGTAACTTTAACTGTGCCAAGACATCAATGTCGATTGTATGCAAGTAAAGTTAATCTTTTGCTGGTCATACCAACCTCATAAAACACCACATTAATATACCTCTTAGGGTTGCGGTGCACAACTGTCCATATCATGTACATAAACAAAAGAAAAGTGTTGTTTGTGATGAAATTGCGATTATGCATGTCATGATGATTTTGGTTTACAAGGTTTAAAGGTCTGCTCAAGGCACGGGACCAAAAAGGAAGTTAGACAGTTCTTAGGGTTGGCTGAATGTAATTGGAGATTTGTAACTATTTATTTATAAGTCACCAGTTCATCTGCCCTAATGAAAAAGGAAATGCCATATTTGGTCAAGTGAACGAACACTGCCAGCCTGTTTTTCCCCAAAATAAAACCTGTGCCTGGTCTGAAGCTGGTGTTTGGGAAATGTGGTGTAAGTGCATGGTTGGATTTTGTTTGTGAATTGGAGATCAGGAAGTCAGGAAATCAGGTCAAAGATGCACCTGCAGATTTTTTGTTTTGCTAATTGTCTGTTTATTCTGTTTGGCAGTAAGTAGTGATGATAAAGGAGAGCTTCTGAAAAAAGAAAGAGAGATGTTGACAGACGGGTTGTGATAGTGCACTTTTAAAAGCTGAATGTCTGATTAATTCCATTTATTGTAGTTAATAATGCTGGTTTGAGTTAAAAATCTCTCCTATCTCATGTCTATCACACTTAAATTACCTGATAAAAGCAAAATAACATATTATTCATTAGTATTATTTTTTTCTTTATCTGCATTTTTCCCAAACCAACAGCTAGTTCTTTTTAGACTGAAGTGCCTGCAAGTAGCTGGAAGTTTTGATCAATTAAACTAAGTCCCACAATTTTAAAAAATTACATGTTCATTGCTAGACTACCAACCACAGTCACTTTTTCCAGCAGCTGCATAGGACTGCACAATTTAGATAGATAAACGGGATTTTATTTAAATAAACCCTTCACATTTCAACACAAACTAAATGGGTATAAATCATAAACATATGTTCAGAAATTGATTAAAATTATTTTTTTTTGGTTTGTCTCTCTAACTATTTCTCTCTGACTCTCTCTCTCTCTCTTAATCTTATTCTCATAAGCAGCATGGACTTTTTTTACAGTCTTTCTTTTATTTCTAGGTGATTAATGTACCAGTTAGATTTCCTGTCATACTTTCAGATCTTGTGCAGGCAGTTGTTTCCAGCTGCACTCTTGACATAATGATTGCAATGTATACATTTTGTCAGAATGAGTAAACTGCAGGTGCAATTAAAATATATCTTATGCAAATTTGTGTTTTACTTATAACAGAATTGTCGGTGTTGTCATTATCAAACTAAAATTCTTAAATATTAATAATTGAGAACTTGATTCACATCCTACAACACATTGGACAGAGGCAAAATAAGATTGGAACATTTAAGTAACATTTTTCTGCAAGGTTTTACTAAAGCAGTTTATTTGCAGTTAACAAGTTAGGTCTTCAGGATATGACACAAGTATAAAAGGAGAATCCACCAAATGCTTAGTCTTTGGTTTGTGGTTCAACAGTTTGTGCCAAACTGCATAAATTTTTTGTGTGGAGTCTGCTGCTTGTATTGACCAAAACTGTATGGCTTAAAATTTTAACACCATTTTAAGTGATCGGTCATCAGTGAGGTTAAGCTCAGGGCTTTGCTTTGTGCAGAATGTCTACACCAAACTGTTTACACATTGTCTTTATGCTTATGCTGCTGTGGACCAAATGGAATGGAACAGAAAAGAATGTATTTCCTTAAATTGTAACTGTTTTGCTGCATACAAAGTCTTTGCATATTACTATATAAATATCTGTCTTGTAAATACAACTTGCTCAAATTTTGAAAACAATGTCATGTCTATGTTCATGATATGTCACTGGGTGCTTCTAATTATCACTACTAATCCCAATGGCAAGAGAAGGGATTTTAAGGATCATTCCTTTGAGAGCTGGCATTAAAAAGGATTTGGTCACGATTAATCTTGCAAAATTTGGTTTGCTGTTAAACCCTCATTTGTTAGGTATGCTTAGGACCTTATTTAAGTTACCATGGCACTAACTTAATTTCACAAGCCTTAATTCAAACACAATGCTATACAATGAATAAGTGGAGGCTTTGTATATAAACTGGTTTAAAATAGTAGGGAACAGTCAACAATAATAGGGAACAGTCTGGAACAGTGTAAAACTCACAATGCTGATTGATATCAAAAGGGCTGAGTGTGTAGCATTGTTCTGACAAAGAATGCCAGACATGCTTCGGGCCTTAGCTTGGTTTGGATCAGATGAAGTGGATCTGACATAAATTTAGCTTAGACAAGTCAATGACAAATGTGCCATAAAGCTACTTTATATAGTTTTTAATTGCACCTGTGCTCACACAACACATGGTGTCAGTTTGGGACCATATAGTCTTAGGTCATACTTTGGTATTCAAACACACCCCTTCCCACTTGTCCCTTGCCATCGAGCCTGGCAGTGACACTGGCGACAAACCTGTTGGTGTGAGTGCACAGTGAGCTCATGCTGGCTGTAACTCGATATGTGTGCATGCATGTGTGTTGAGGTGGATTGATGAGTATATATCTTCATTCGTTTTTTCCTCTGCAGTAGGAACAAAGTTAAGACTAGATTGTAGCTCAGGACTGCTCGATTTGGCATCACTTCTAATTTGCCATTTTTATCCCCTCTTTTTTCTCCAACATACTGGCTTTCTATACAGGAAAGCCAAGTGTTTTTGAAAGTGTCATTATGCCATGGCGTCCCTGGGCGCCTCCTTCGTTCAAATCAAATTTGATGACATCCACTTTTACGAGAACTGCGGTGGTGGAAGCTTCGGCAGTGTGTACCGAGCCTGCTGGATCTCTCAGGACAAAGAAGTGGCGGTGAAAAAGCTGCTAAAGATTGAGAAAGAGGTGGGCGACGTAATTGCTTGAGCTTTTCATATGCGAGTTTTAATTGTCAGTGTGATAATCATTTTAATTGCCTCTCTGCATGCAGCGCTTGGTGCTGACTTTTGTACCCACCAGGCTCAAATATGCTTTCCCCATGTTTTGAAGAGGGTACATGTGCATGTGCACTAAATCTTTTATTGGTAAACTTCACACACTGTTTTTAAAAGACTGTTATCTTATAATTAAATCATAGTCTCAGGTGTGGACTGTGTTTGGCTCTACATGAATGTCATTCAAACGTATGAAATTTTACCACTTATTTTTGTTAGAATTACAGCTTAGGCTGCAGCCAGTTTAAGCCGGTTTAATGTCCTTGTGTCCAATGAAAGCATTTGCATTAGGAGACATGCATAATGCAAAATTTAACTCTGGTAATTTTTAATAAGTGGAAATGTTTGATGAGCTATTGACTTGATTTTATGAGCAGGTTTCACAGCTGTCAATAAGAATGAGCAAACAAATCCACACATAGTATGCTTTATTTTTGAGCCCTAATGTGTTGCCCTTGTGTTGCAGGCAGAGATCCTGAGTGTCCTTAGTCATCGGAATATCATCCAGTTTTATGGTGCAATTCTTGACGCTCCAAACTATGGAATTGTCACAGGTAGGTTTTATACAACTTGCTTTAAATGAATCATTAAACCTGTGAGAGTATATGAATATCAATATTTGCTCATATGTGTCATTTGACAAATTTCATTAATTGTTTTTAGCACATGTTTACTTTTGGTCAACAGGTCAATTTAGAAGATGTTCTCTATACTTTGTGTGTACTTATTGCCATTCCTGGCATCTTATTAAAAAAAAAAAAAAAAAAAAAAAAATATATATATATATATATATATATATACCCCCCCCCCCCCCCCCCCCCCCCCCCCCCCCCCCCCCCCCCCCCCCCCCCCCCCCCCCCCCCCCCCCCCCCCCCCCCCCCCCCCCCCCCCCCCCCCCCCCGTTAATCCACTTTCATCAGTGGTGTTATAAATCCCCTTGTCTAATCACAACTCATTACCAGAGGATGAGGGCTGGTGGTTGACAGCAAGTCCCATTATCTATGTGAGATATGACAATGAGTGATTTAAATAATCAGGTGAGAAGTTTATGGCATTTTCGTTTATGTACTATCACTAAAATCTGAAAGTCACATGATTAGAGGAATTGTTAAAAAGGGTAATGATAAGTTTGGCTCCACAGGAAAGCTTCATGAAAGGACAGGATCTTGCACAAATACAGGGTGTGTCTCATGAGTTCAAAGTCCACAGCCGAAGAATAGACTGGAATTTATAGTTTTATGGTTTTGAGTACCGTCACCCCCATGTACACATAATATTTGGAATGGTTAAAAAATTTTGACACATTGTCTTGGGATTGCACTCACCAGTTTGAAAAGTGATAAAGTAAAGTGGTAAATTTTTGTGCAACAATAAATCTGTCAGTTTTGCTCATCTGAGTTCTACATGTATAGCAAATATCATAGCACATGTTGTGTCTTCGATTCTTGATTAAACTAAATAGACAGTATACATGCTTCTTTTCAAGTACTGTCATGAAGTGGATATGTTTTATGTGCAGTGCACTGTTTAAAAGTTTTGAGACTGTTAAAATATGTTGTAATTTTAACCTGGGTGGTGGAAAAATAAGCTGCATTTTTTATCGATTAAAATAAAATTTATACACAATACAAAACTTTCTCATGCCCCATGTAAAGTAGAATTAGATCAGACAGTAGATAAAGTCATGATTTCAGTCATTATGTTCTCTTCCAAGCATGCTGATGCATTTAACAGTGACATAATCATTATTTGGCAAACATGCACCAGTGTTTTCAACTGTGGTTTCTAATAAATTAGGAAAATCTATCTGCAACATAATCAAAGTTAAAAGCAGTTCAGTGAAGCATGCAACATTTTCCACATCAACAACAATAAATATTTCTTAGTCAGATGTGTGATTAACAATGATCTGTTTCTCATTGTAATAGTTTTTTCATGTGGTTATTTCAGAGTATGCAAGTGGAGGATCATTATATGAATATTTATCAAGTGATGCGAGTGAAGAAATCAGCCTAAAACAGATAATGACTTGGGCCACAGAAATGGCTAAAGGTACATAAGCGCTTAATACACACCTATCCTCTCACTCAAACACACACAGCAACACACACACACACACACACACACACACACACACACACACACACACACACACACACACACACACAAAGGGAAAAAATTAAACTAGAGAATTTGTTGAAGTATGTTTGGTTATTGACTGGAGAAACTTACTATACTGTCAACACTGTCTTTTAAAGGGATGCATTATTTACATTCAGAAGCCCCAGTGAAAGTTATCCACAGGGACCTTAAATCACGAAATGGTACATACATTACGTAATCAACTTTTATGTTTGTTAGACATTGACTGTACGTTCAACTACATCCCTAACTGTTATATATATTTCTTAACAGTGGTTATGAATGCAGACAAAGTACTTAAGGTATTCCCCTCTTTTTTGTGTCTGTTTATTCTTTTATTAATGCATGAATAGATTTCATCATATCTGCAGTAACATTTACAATAGAGAAAATGCGATTATTATAGTGCTTTAAAGTTTAATTTGTGCATAACAGTTAAGTTGTTGCTGCACTAACTAGCTGTCAGAACAGATTTTGTACTAAATGTCTCTTAATGTCTTGAAATCAGAAAACGATTGGTTGGACTATCACTAATATATGTGTTATATTTTTTTATATTTGTGATATTTTTAGATTTGTGACTTTGGAGCATCTAAGTTTCACTCTCACACCACACACATGTCTCTGGTGGGCACATTTCCCTGGATGGCACCGGAGGTCATTCAAAGTCTTCCTGTATCTGAAACCTGTGATACATACTCCTATGGAGTGGTAAGCCTAGGATTATTGTTGTGTGTACTTGTGTATAAAATCATTGTAATATAATATATATATATATATATATATATATACAATAGTGAATAAACATGAAATAAATATTTTGAAATATATGTTTGTTTGTTTGTTTGGTGTGTATAGCTATATGTACTTATTTTCTGTGTGCTTTAGGTTCTGTGGGAGATGCTGACTCGTGAGATTCCCTTTAAAGGACTAGAGGGACTGCAGGTAGCCTGGCTGGTCGTGGAGAAAAATGAGGTGAACAAATTACATAAAAATCTTTTTGTAAAGTCAGAAATACTTAAGTCCAAAGTTATGTTGGTTATTTTGAGTTTGAGTATATTGAGTTTTTCATATATGGTATAATGCTAGTTTTGGATTTTGGACAGTTTTTAAGTTTAGCACTTTAACTAAACTTATTAATAGATATTTGCTTTGTTGTTTGATGATTTACAAACTGTGCTCATTGATATGAAATGCACAGGCATTTCTTTCAGTAGATGAGATAATTGGACTTGTTGCTCTGTAACAATTATGTTATTTGTATTTGCTCAGATGTGGTATTTGACCTTTTAGTAAGAATGCTTAGTTTAAATCTTAAATATGTTTATTATTTATTTCAATGCTGTAAATATATTTAAATATTTTTGTACATATATTTTGCTCCCATATATGTTTATACAGGGTGGCACGGTGGCATAGTGGTAAGCACGTTACCGGTTCGAATCCCAATCTGGGTGGAGTTTCCATGTTCTCCCCGTGTCCGCGGGGGTTTTTTTCCGGGTTCTCCGGTTTCCTCCCCCAGTCCAAAAACATGGATCAAGTCAACTGAGGTCTCCAAATTGCCCCTTATAGAGTGTGTATGTGTCTATGTGAGTGAGTGTGCCCAGCGATAGATTGGCGCCTTGTCCTGGGTGTATCTGCCCAGCGCCCGAAACGCTCTCCCCTGGATGGGCATGGGGAATCCCCCCCCACAACCCTAATAGAAGATAAAGTGGAAGATAATGGATGGATGGATATGTTTATACATCTGTGCTATATATGCATACATTTAAAACTCTGTTTGTTTTTTATCTGCTTTAAATGCGTAAAATGTAATAAATAAATAAATAAATACTGAACTATTAAAATATAAATATTTTTTTAATGTATTTGTTTACATTGTACATTAAAATCACTAAATGTGTTTCTTACAGTATGCATTTTACTGTTAATAAAATTATAATATAATGATTGTGTTACAGAGGTTAACCATTCCCAGCTGCTGTCCTGCCAGTTTTGCAAATTTAATGAGACGATGCTGGGAAACAGAACCAATGGTAAGTAGTCAGTCACAAGTTGGTTATTACCACACATCGTAATAAAATGTGTGTTTTAAACATGGTTAAGCTCTTTGAACCATGGATAGGTGACTTTTTTGTAATTATACTGACTTGAAATGTAAATCTTAAGTGTATTTATTACATGTTGTTTATATGGCTGAAAATCCCTTACATAAAGGTGTTGTTGCCTGAGGTATTTTGGCTTTTGTTATGGGTTATGCAAGCTTTTTAGCACTAATCCCAGGTACACGTGAGTTACTAGTACATGTACTGTATCACAGTATACATAAGCAATAACACAAGGAAATCAAATTAGAAAGGATTTTTTTTCAGCTTCTCCTGAAAAGATAGGAAGTGAAAAGGAAGTGAAAGGAAGTGAAAAGATTTAATATTTTTTCGAAATTTTAAGATTTAAAACAGAAGATTAACATCAAAATAGTTAAAAATATTTCTAAATTTTGCAATATATTTTTTACAATATAAAAAATTATATACGTTTTTCTGGAAAAATTACGTGTCATTGCTGTGTTGAAACTTTAAAATATAATAATTAAGCACTATTAAGTGTTTTATTACATTAAGATATGGTAGATACCCTCGTAGAAATCATACATATAATAAATAGCACAGAGGACCTTGTAAATCAATATAGACTTTTCTGTGCTTTCAGTGCAATATGGCTGAATAAGCACTTTGAAGTCCTAATAAAGTGCCGTAAAGCTTTGTGAAAACCATCCATTGAATTGAATATGCTTTGTTCTTTTGCAGAAAAGGCCCTTGTTTAAAGACATTCTGTCCATCCTAGAGGCCATGTATAACGACAGCCAGCTTTCAGACCAGTGCAACTCATTCTTACATAACAAAGCAGAATGGAGGTAATGCGTCATCAAATAAGTTTTTAAAATTATACGCAACATTAATTTATTTACATAATGTAAGATAAGATATGATAAGATCAGACAAGATAATCTTTTATTTTCTCACCATGGGGAAATAAAAAATATCCTACATATATATATATATTTTTGTCACATTAAAATCCTGATTTGCCTGGTGGTCATTGAGGGTGGAGGTTGTGACACAGTGACACGTCTGATGAAGATTATGTTTGTATGATGCTGCTATATTAACTACAACAGGAGATTCTTGTCTGTCAGGTCGCTCCTACGCAGTGAGGGAAAGCAACAGAGTAAATGTGTTCGCAAAACAAGAATTTCTAGTGCACACTAGAACGTGAAATTCCATGTTTTCGTCAAGGAAGTGACAAGCGAAGAAATCAATTTCTCTGGAACTTAAGAGAGACACTGAACGGTTGATCTAATGAGGCTGGTAGAGCAAGTTCAGAGTGGGCGGTCCGGGTGCTATAAATAATAGATGTTAAAAAAATGTGTACAATCCGCAAACTGCACCCTCTGGTGGCCATTACTGTTAATATCATTACATTTATGTCTGTCACTTAATGTTTATGCAGTGTACACATTTTACCAGTTTTTGTAGTATAGTGAAATCTAATAATGGGTTTAGTCATAGTGTAATGCATACTTCTAACAATACAACTGTATAAAGTGTACTATGTGTACTATACAACTGTGAAAGTGTACTATGCACCATAAGGAAATATGATACCATATAGATATGATAATACATGCAGCTATTAATTATACATTATTATATGTTAGTTCTAAATATTTATAGTTCTGCATATTATTTTAACTCTCTTTTTGTACTACTTACTGTCTCTTTGCTGCTGCCAACAATGAGATAAACAAAGGTTTATCTTATCGTATAACATTATTTTTAGCAGATTTAGTGAGGATGGTAAGCATGTGGGGACAGGTACAAAGATCTTTACTAATAAAATTGCCAGCGTAGTGCGGCACGGTGGCTTAGTGGTTAGCACGTTCGCCTCTCAGCACTAGGGATTCCCGGTTCGAATCCCCATCTGGGTGGAGTTTCCATGTTCTCCCTGTGTCCGCGTGGGTTTCCTTCGGGTTCTCCGGTTTCCTCCCACAGTCCAAAAACATGGATCAAGTCAATTGAGTTCTCCAAATTGCCCCATATGGAGTGTGTCTGTGTGTGTGAGTGTGTGCCTAGTGATAGATTGGCGCCCTGTCCTGGATGTATCTGCCCAGCTCCCGAAACGTTCTCCCCTTGATGGGCATGGGGAACCCCCCCGCGACTCTAATAGAGGATAAAGCGGAAGATAATAAATGAATGAAAGTCAGCATACAAGTGACATCAACATACAAATTGTGGGGGAAATACAACTCCAACCTTCGTTTGTTTGTTTGAGAGAGCATTAGATAGATTAGAAAACTAATTTTGCAATAAAAGAAAGCAATATATGTCACTTGAAAAAATACAACAGCACAGGAGTGTCCAGATAGAGAGTGGAAAGTAAGTTTTGTTTAATGCCACATATGGATCAGATGTGACTGACAGCAAATTGTCCTGTAGGTAACTGATTTTTGCATTTCCTTATACAGCTGGCTATCATTTCACATCAGCCAGTTATAGTGGGAATGTGGTTGTACTCTCATGTATCTCCTGAACATAAACATAATTGACTCTTAGTCAAGATACTAATGCTATCTTGTTAATATATTTTTGTGTGTGATTTTTTTTTAACCTGAAAAGTGGATATTAAGCATGTTCTTTATACTTTCACTGATAATTAAACTGCGCTAACACTGATCACTTCCATGCTCCTCTGTGTCTACAATCTGATTCTTGCCATTTTCCCCCTCTATAAAGGCGTGAGATTGAGGCCACTTTGGAGCGTTTGAAAAAGCTGGAGAGAGATTTGAGCACTAAAGAGCAGGAACTTCGAGAACGAGAGCGTCGCCTCAAGATGTGGGAAAAAAAACTCATAGATCAGTCCAACACTCCAGTGAGTCATTTTTACTTCTATCTCATTTTATTTTTATTTTTATTTTTTATTATCAGTTTCTCATACAATATAGACTACACGCAGTCTGCATAACTTGTCCATTCATAACAATGTTTTACAAATATATATTCACAGTTTTACGCAATTTATTTATAGCTGCTACAAATCACATCAGTTGTCCAGATTAAAATTAGGCTACTGTTTGAAAACATTTACAGATGTCAAACTGGGACAGTGAATGTTGATTAATCACAAATTCATATAAAATATCTATCACAGTATTATATAAGTAAGTGAAGTATTGACTTTATAACCAGATACAGCTACACAAAAGTATTGGGGCACACATTACATCTACGGGAGCTTTCACAACATCCCATTTAAATTTGGTCAGCCCTTTACAGATATAACAGCATTTACTCTTCTCTAAAAGTTTTCTACAAAATCTTTTGTTTATGGGAATTTGTGTTCCCATTAGTTTAGTAGAGCATTTAGGAGCCCAGGCAGTAATGTTGGCACAGATTCAAATTTTCCCATGGTAGATTCAGCTGAAAATTCCAAATTATAGTTTGTGGCATGCATCAATCCAGATTTGCCTGTCTAAGACCTTATAAAAACTACTGAATGAAGCCCATGTGATGTTTTTTAAATATTTTAAATGGTACTTATTTAAAACTAAACAACTATTTTAATACTAATTTACAAAACTTAGCTCACAAAAAATAACTGGGCATCAGGATTTGCTAAAAAATATTATGTTTTAATTATTATAGATGAAAAAACAAAATTAAAATTGTGCCATCTGAAACATTTTCACATAATACATAATACATTTTATTGAGTTGCAAATGACGTTACAAAGTTTCAGAATTTTACCTACATTAACAATCTTGTTTATTATATTGATTAAGGTTATAGACATTGAGGGAAGTCAATTATTTTGTACTCCGGGTCCTCCTGTTTCCTTCCACATTCCTAAGACATGTCGATAGATACATTGAAAATACTTAAATTGCTCCTATGCCTGTATCATTTGTAATCTTTCCTGTCAAGAAAATTGCTCAGTAGCATGCTGTCTTGACATTAAACTTCTAATAAACCTAATAACCTGTTGTTGCTTTCTATTGCATTCCAACAGTTACAGTAGCAATCTATGTGTGTATACATATGACTTTTTTATCAAAGTATGTTTCACAAACATTGGTGGAATATAATCTTTTTTCATTCCTCTTTATTTTTCTTGCTACAACTCCATTTTCAGCGACACGGTAGTTTAGTGGTTAGCACGTTCGCCTCTCAGCTCTAGGGATTCCTGGTTCAAATCTCCATAGGGGTGGAGTTTCCATGTTCTCCCCGTGTCTGCGTGGGTTTCCTCCGGGTTCTCCGGTATCCTCCCACAGTCCAAAACATGGATCAAGTCAATTGAGTTCTCCAAATTGCCCCATATAGAGTGTGTATGCCTGCATGTATGTGTGAGTGATGTATGTGTGGTGTCCTGTCCTGGGTGTATCTGCCCAGCGGCCGAAACTTTCTCCCCTGGATGGGCAGAGGGAACACCCCCCGCGACCCTGATATAGGATAAAGCGGAAGTTAATGAATGAATAAATGAATGAATGAATGAACTCCATTTTCTAAAATGTTTTCAAATTATAGTTAAAATAAGATTCTCTGATTTGTTAATAATCTTGAATTTTTATGTAACAGACATGTTTAAAAGACAGTGAAATATTTTAATGATAAAGTTTGTACAATAATCAATTAACATTACCATGAAACATTCTTAATCACAAGTGAGGTTATCATGATTGGGTACAAAATAAGCATAAATAAAATTAATATTTGGGAAATCTAAGGAAATTTAGGGTGGCACGGTGGCTAAGTGGTTAGCACGTTCTCCCCGTGTCCGCGTGGGTTTCCTCCGGGTTCTCCGGTTTCCTCCCACAGTCCAAAAACATGAATCAAGGTCTCCAAATTACCCCATATAGAGTGTGTTTGTGTGTGTCCGTGTGAGTGAGTGTGCCCAGCGATAGATTGGCGCCCTGTCCTGGGTGTATATGCCCAGCGCCCGAAACGTTCTCCCCTGGATGGGCATGGGGAATGCCCCCGCGACCCTAGTAGAGGATAAAGCGGAAGAAAATGGATGGACGGATAAAGACATTTAGGGTAACAGTAATTAAGCCATGTAAATGATCACTGAGTCATAATATGGTATATTAGGAAAAAGAGCTATATGTATCAATGTAACTGGCTTCCCCATGCCCATCCAGGGGACAACGTTTAGGGCGCTGGGCAGATACACCCAGGACAGGGCGCCAATATATCGCTGGGCACACACTCACACAGACATACACACATACACACACACCATATGGGGCAAATGTTTTTGGACTGTGGGAGGAAACCGGAGAATCCAGAGGAAACCGACGCGGACACGGGGAGAACATGGAAACTCCACCCAGATGGGGATTCGAACCGGGAATCTTTAGTGCTGAGAGGCAAACCTGCTAACGACTAAGCCACCGTGCCGCCCATCAATGTCACATGAAGATGAAAATCTATCTATCAATGATCTGGAGAATTGCTGAGTATGGACCCAAGCTTACTCAAGATTGTTTGTAGGATAATGAGAAAAATTATGTTAGCTTTTCCATGCTATACATGATTTTCATAGTGCCTTTGTCTCTGTCAAATACATCAAATTCTAAATTTCTTTATATTTACAAATTACAATAAAAATGAAAATATTTTGGTACTTTTAGATAAATGTAAATGAACAAATCACAGATGTTTGGCTTTACATTTCACAAAATGTCTCATCTTTTTTAAACCTGGTGTTAAATTAGGAAACACTATCCCTTTACCTGTTTCTTGATTAAAATTCTTCTTCTTTTTTCAGTTTGTTTTTTTAGATCATTTCTGTTCTCTTATGTCTTATGTGTCTTTTTTTTCTTTTCCTTCTCTTGTTTCTATCTCTCATGACTTTTTCACTTTCATTCTCAGCTCTTTGCACCCCTGGCCACTAAAATAAGTACAGAGTCATTTTTTGAGTCTAAGATGGAGGAGTCACACAGCTCGAAGCTGTCATGTCAGATAAAAAGTTGCTGTAATGGAAAGCTGGGTGATTTGGCTCTGCAGGCTGTGATGAAGGACTTTGAAGATGTGTTCTCTCTGGACAATCCCTCTGGCCCAGTCCTTCACTCGGCCATGCAGGTCAGCATGCAGGCCATGCAGAACTCCTCCAAGTCATGTTCAATGCGGGAGGGACACAAAATCAGCATGGCTGCCTTCTGCTGGTCAGACACTGACAGTGATTAGGAGTAATATCCCATGGACTCCATGCTCAGATTCAGATTAGA
The DNA here is from genome assembly GCA_019802435.1 of Corydoras maculifer. Taxonomy (NCBI): domain Eukaryota; kingdom Metazoa; phylum Chordata; class Actinopteri; order Siluriformes; family Callichthyidae; genus Corydoras; species Corydoras maculifer. The sequence goes on from JAFMOD010000075.1 coordinate 732,070, forward strand.
CTGCCTAAAACTGTTGTTTTATAACAACTGCAATTAATGGCACAATAATGGATTGGCCTTAATATAAAAAAGGCTTGTAATGAGGTTTATGTTTAGTGTATACTTTGGGTAGCTCTGAACTTAATTCTGTGTATTTTGTCCAAATAAAATCACTTCGATATTACAATGCTCCCACTATTTACGAGGGAGCACATAACTCTAAATGAGCACTGTGGTGAACCTTGTAATTGTTTTGTACTTCTGTATGTATGGACTGCATAGCACAGCCAGTCTCACACCTACGTAGTCCTTATGGATGTCATTTATGCCAAATAATGTGGACTTGCAGCAGCATGCTGTGTGGTGAGTGAGTTGCATGGCAGACTGAGGAGGATTTAGCACTTTTATGACGAAGTGACATTTCCCTGACATTAAGATTGGCCAATTTGAGAAGTGAGGCTGTAAGATACTTATATAGGTAAAAAGAAACTTCTAGAAAGGGTGACAAAATTGTGAATGCGAGAGATGTCATTCAGCAAAAATCACCAGCAGACCTATAGATAGGGAAACAATTTAGGCACGCTTCATAAAAAGTCATGTAATTACAGCATAAACTGAAATAAGCACAATAAATTCATGGGAAATGTAGGACGGCACGGTGGCTGGGTGGTTAGCAGATTCGACTCTCCCAATCTGGGTGAAGTTTCTCCCTGTGTCCGCGTGGATTTCCTCCAGGTTCTCTGGTTTCCAAGTTAAATTGGCTGCTCCAAATTGCCCCTATCTAAATTTCCCCATTAATAAATAGTGTGTGTGTCTCAGTAAGTATATGAGCTCCCAGTGATGGACTAGCACCCTGTCCTGGGTGTATCCACCTCCCCAACATTTGTTTAATATATCAAATGATTATATATACTTAACATTTAAAAAAGTTTTGAAACACTGTACTGTAATTTAGTATATTAAGCAATGTAGTACATAATGCTCATGATGTGTGGCTTGTTTAATGTGTATATTATATAAACTGGTATTTTAACGATTATTATTCCTGAATTTGTTATTTTATTACATGTATAACAAAAATAAATGCATTGTCATCAATGTTGTATTATTATTTATATCTATTTCATTGATGCTGGATAGAAGCCCAAAGCTACAGTATAGTGTACAGTATAGCCCCATTTTGGCTGGAATGTCATTTCACTTTAATTCCCTTGCTGTTCATAGTTTTAACCACTCTTTGTGTCTTGTACATTATATGAGGTTTCACATACATATTTGTTTCTTTGTGGACAGCAGTTTCTGTTTAAAACATTGCCTAAAAATAATCCACATTTTAAATATTGATTAAAACTGTGAAGTAAATTAGGCATTGGGTAAACTTATCAAAATATTTACTCATGATGCAGATAACCCCGGTGAACCCTGCTAAGCCCTTTGTGGAATTTCAATGACAAATTCATTTCTGCATACCATGCCTCCTTTTTCTCCTTTTCTCTTTTCTCTGTCAGCAGTTTGAATTACTCAATTCTCTCTTTGCCTAAAACCAACACTCATTTAAACATCTTTTTGCATGGGAGAAATTTATTTTTGCATTGCTGAATTGACACATTGTGCCTTCCCACATTCAAGCAATGAAAAATTATTTTTTATTAATACATTTTTAATACAACTACTGACCATTCCCCATGATTTAATATTTGATAAAGTCACTTTGTAATTCAATTTAAACCATCTGTTTGGAACTGACATTAACAGTTTGGGAAATTGTAAATTTATTTAACTTTGAATAAATTTGATTTATTCACATTGGTGGTAATTGTCATTTCATAGCTTTCTACATGTCCATCCATATTCAACATATTTTTACTTTAGAGCTCTTGAATTTAATCGTGGGGTCATGAACGTAATATTTTTACATGCTAAATAAGGCCCGTAGAATCTGAGATGTATCTTTGGAGCTTTTTATAATTTTTTTGAGCAATGCACAGTCAGACCTTGGAATGAATTTGGTGGGGCATCTACTGTGGGAAGATTGTCATCTGTCTTACATGTTTTCCACTTGTTATAATGATTCTTACTGTGAAATGATGAACTTTAAAGTGTTTAGAAATGGCTCTGTAACCCTTTCCAGATTGATGGGCAGCAACAATTACTTCTCTAAGATTATTTTTGGTGTTTTTGCTCTTGACACTTTGTTAATACACAGCTGAATATTCCAGACCAGTAAAATGCCTAAACCACAGCTCACATTTGCTGATAATCAGTTAATAAAGGGCAGTGATAAGAAATGACCTTTTTAATTTCTGTGATTACAGTAAAGTTTACTAAATTTTCACACACTACATTTGCATTTTGAATTTCAACATCTGTTATCTGTTGTTGAAATTGTATTTGCCTAATTTTCATGTTAGGATTGAATGTTTTCTGAATGTCCTGATGCATAAAATGATAATATTATGCTTGTATAATATTTGTATGCAATGTATGCTAATGCTAATGTATGCAAAATCAGTTAAATGCATTCACTAAATCTATTTTTTCTCTTCAGATTTCTGGTTTACATAAAAGCTAAATAAAATTTTATTTGTAAAATATGATTTTGTTCTGATAGTAACTAATTTACAAGGAATGTTTCAGTGACTTAAAAAAAATACTCATACTGAATATTAAATTGTGTAAAAACCTTATGTCTGTTAATCAAGGCTAATATAGAATTCCCACATGCTATAATTTGGAATGTGTATATATATATATATATATACTGTATA
>JAFMOD010000075.1:735374-767824 GCA_019802435.1 Corydoras maculifer
GGGGCTGAATAATTTTGCACATCGCACTTTTCAGTTTTTTATTTGTAAAAAAATTGTTGATTTATGTATAACTTTCATTCCACTTCACAATTGTATACCACTTTGTGTTGGTCTTTCACATTAAATTCCAGTGAAATATATTTATGTTTGTGGTTGTAATGTGACAAAATATGGCAAAGTTCAAGGGGTATGAATACTTTTGCAACCCACTGTATATATATATATACATACACACACACACACATACACTATCAAAATCATTTTCCTTATTGAACAGAATTTTAAGTAACTGGCTTGCATTTAATATTACAAAAGATACATACAATAAAACATATATAAACATAAATATTTCATATGAATAAAATAAACATAAAAGTCATCTGGTTTATTTATTCACTATACTTTTTAAATGTTTATATTTCACAGCACTTTTGGATGTCACAGATCTTTAACACAGGTAAATTTTCTTATTTTTTTCTTTTCTTATTTTTTCATATATATATATATATATATATATATATATATATATATATATATATATATATATATATATATATATATTTCATGTATCAGACACGAGAGTTGCCACTTTCAATATCTTACAGAAGAGGCTGCGTGTGAGATGAAGCACTATGCTGATGTTTTCAAACAAAATCACATCACAGGGAAAAGACTACTGCTTCTTTCCGAAACAGATATGAAAGATATGGGTATTTGTTCTAAAGGACACATCATGCACCTAAAGGTATTGATAGATGATTTTGGTCCTGTGGGGGGTCTTAGAAAGCCTGTATTATCTTTGTTTCCTGCTAAACTAAAAGCATTTAAACTATTGTATGTCATATATTGTAATAGTGTTTAACAAGGCATATTTTGTTCAGCTTTAATAATTAAAAAATAATATCCAAACTCATGGTTTGTTGATTTTTATAACTACTGAAACATATTGTGTATTTATTTTCAGGATGAAATTCAAAAATTGACACACGATTATCTGGCGCTGTTTCATTTTCCACCATTAATAAAGGTACACCTTGATATTCATGAATTTGGTATTAAACTGGACAATATGACATAAATTATGTAAATAAATTGGAAGTTGATGGGATAGTGGTGGGTAACATTATCACAAAAGTCCTAGGGATGCAACCTGCATGGTTCTTTCTGCATGGTATTTGCATGTTTAGGAAGCCGGTCACACCTCAAAAGAAACAGACAAGGAAGGCAGTTAGAGCTAATAAAAATTATTATTATTACCATCATAAACTGCATCAATTGAAAATGCTATTTTACCTAACCCTGCATTCTAAAGGCTAGCTGTATATGATGTAAATACTGTGTTTTACTTGTTGAAATGATCCCATTGTATTTCTTAGGATGAGTGGGACATGGAGCAAGAGGAGAAAGGAGCCTGGAGAAAGACTGTTCATCTGGAGCTTGTGTTTGGATATCACTGGAAGTCAGGAACAGGGCCAAAGGTACAGTACATAAGATCCATAAATAAAGTCTAAATATATAAATAAAGTATAGCATGTGTTCATAATATTTATAGTATTTTCCCACCTGACCATAACACCTACATAAAGTCCTAACAAATATATATATTCTCTTATACAAATATATGAGAAGCCAGGCTTTTTTGTCACCTAGGCTTGTTTTTGGATGGCTCAGACTTTAGAGGTTTGTAAAGCTGCTCTAATACAATTAAATAAAACCTTAACCTAAATAAGGTTTTACTGGATGAGACTAGTGCTCAATGACCTGGATTCTAAGTTATGCCTATCTTGCAAAAATCTATTCATACGAAATGTCATATAATTAGGATTATACATATGAGCTGCTGTGAAAACTCCTATAGGAAGCAGTCAAAAGATTTAACTTATCAAATGATTGTATTATGCTTCTTGGCTTTGTACATGAGGTTACGGTCATTCTAGTTTATATAAGGACTTTTTGAAACATTTGCAAATAACTAAAGTTAATTTTCAGGTAAATGTTAAACTGTGCAAATCCTTTAGAAAGAAAACGTTGGTTACTTGAAGTAGGCGCCACATTTTCATATATGTAAACAATACAAGTCAGAGAATCCATACATTACAAATCTAGATAAGGCTATCTAAGATCTGAAACATGGTGAAGAACAGCATCATGTTATGGACAGTATTATTAGAAGAGGGACTGGTATACTTCAAAAAGTTTATAACAGGAATATTCCTAAAAAAAATAATGGAGCCCCACCTTGGCAGACACTTGGCAGAAATCTTCCAGCAGGACAAAGATCCTAAACATTCCTCCACAGATATGACAAAATGATTTACAGACAACAAGGTGAATGTACTGACATCATCATCATAAGGTCCTGTCTTGACTCCTGTGGACAGTTTGCGGCCTGAGAAAAATTTGAGCTATGAGATCATTAAACTTTTGTAAGACTAGCCAAAAAGGGATTAATATGACATAGTTAAAAAATTCTTTACCTTACATTACATTTCCTATTTTACCAAACAAATAATATTTATAAAGTGCATATAGTGCATATAACAATCTATGGAGCTGTAAAACTTGATTTTGACAGCCCAGGTATGTTTAACTTTTAACCCCAACTGTCTTTATTTTAAATTATCTGCCCTGTTCTTTCAGAAAGAGAACATTTGTTCACTGCTTAATGACTTGTCATCAGTGTATAGAAGTAAGACTCTTCACAGTGTTGAGATGGCGACACTCACTTTGAAGTTGCCATTTCCTAAAGATGCCTGTTATTCTGCCGTCATCTATTGACCACTATAGCACTGAGCACATTTTCTGTTACTTGATTGATTTTTTTCTTCTCTTTTTTTCTCCTTTTAAAAATAAACAGGAAAAATAAATCATCCATCCAAAGTGATACGTAGCATCCACCCCCTCTTGCTTGCAAAAGCTTTGTTCAGGTCTCAAAGAGGGTAGAAAGGCCGCTTCTTCACTTGCTGCTTGAATTTAATCAAAAATGGCCCATTTAGCCAGAAGTCATTTTCTTTTTAAAAGGCAAATGTTATTTAATCTTTCAGCTGTTCATTGTCCCATCATAAATAGTCCCCTTTCAGTGCATGCGGCGGGGCTGAAGCGAGGCCGCTAATTGCCTCCCATTTCTCCTGACATGTGGTGGTTTAGTGGGGAGGAAACTCAGCAGGGAGAAGGAAACAGGAGGCTGAGAAAATGAGAGCTAATTATTTTCCCCTGCCTGGTGTCAGGCTCTGTGTCAGCCTTGTTTTTACAAACTGGAAGGATCTTTTGGACTAAATAAAACAAACCAACTCTGCTCACTTTTCTCCACTCTCTCCTTCTCACTCTGCCCATCCAGCCTCTCTTTTGCTCTCTCTCTCTCTCTTGCTTTCTCTAACTCTCTCGCTCATTCTCATTCCTATCTCTTATTCACTCCCTCTTTTTGCTCTCTATTCCATAGCACACTTAGCTGGCGGTGTCATGGTAGCAGCTGCACTTCTCAAAGACTAAATGAGGGGCCTGCGATTGTGCACTGGCCATCTGACAGGCAGCGAGTGTGCTGTTAATGAGGATATCAGCACTGAGTCGAGGGAAAGGCGCTGAATTATGTATGAGGCGTCATTAGATGCTTGCTGTGCTGGCCGCCATCACGCCGCATTGTTTCTGCCGGTGTGATTAGGCCGAGCCCAACAGCATCAGGCCAACATGCTAGCAGCCTGTTCCAATAAGGAGGAGTCTGGCACCTTTGCAGTGAGACATGGCTACTGACAAACACACACTGAGGACCTTTGACACTGTTGCTTTGAGATTATCCAGCATACACACACACACACACACACACACACACACAGATTTGTTCCTGCATTGTGGGGAATTTACAATTATTTCATGGAGGCATAACTGTAATCATAACCATAATTCTGCTTGCCTAACTATATCCTCAACTTCGCTTAATCTTAGTATGGTACTTACCTTTTTACCTTAAGAAATATTTACATATTCACATTCACATTGTAAGTATGTAATTGGCTGGTATTCATACAAACACACACACACACAAATCATTTGTGCTAGGGTATAGATGGGTCCATATGTATTAGTGGCTCCACTATGAGATGTCATCCTCTGAACTCTGTACCCAGTAGATTGGCTCGCAACATGAGCACTAAGTTTAATGTGATCACCTGTAAACATTTGCTTGGTCTAGAAAATGGAGCATTCATCATTGCTCTGTCAGCCCGTTTATTGCACTCATGCCCTGTCAGCAGTTATAAACATGCCATCTGATGACTGAATTTGATTTGGAATTTGCACTTGGCATTGCCAAGTGACAATGACAAAAGAGCCTGTGTAAATTTATTTATTTATTACACATTTTTTTAAGTTTGTATTTTATTTATTTAGTTATTTTTGTGTCTGTGAATGTGCACTTACAAATAATGTAGACATATACTGTATAATTAAATGTGCTCATTGTACTTTTGATCAGTTGCACTACTTATGAGCATAACTTTGTAGTTTTATGATTCACTAGGTCTTCTTTGCACTATTTAACTGCAACAACATCAACACAACACCACCAGATCAGGAATGATGTTTGGTAGTGAATGATTTTCAGCACTGCAGTGACATTTACATGATAGTGTTTTTAGGGTGTGCTTTAAGAGAGTTGTTTATTATTCAGTGTTCAACAATTCCAAATTTCTTATCTGTACTGTTGTGCAAGTGGTGTCTGGTGCAACCTAAGTTCTTATTGTTGTTGAAGACAATTCCTTTGCTTCAATGGACAGAACCAGAAATTCTATTGGACTTGTGCTCAGATGACTTAACTGAACTGATTCGGTTTTAGTTTGTTTTTTTTTAAATGGTCCCCCTAAAGTGTAAATGTGTCCATTGGTGTCCTGCACTGTTAGTGCAGCCCGGCTACTATAGGAAGATTTCACACTGAACCTTTGTCCACCTTCCTTAAAAACCAACAACAATGGGATTTTCCTTGCCACTGTTGCCTTGGCTTGCTCTTTTGGGGAAAGTAATTCTACAGTTAACAGTTAGTTAAATAAACTTGAAACTTGAACTTGTTTACATGAATGATCTAACCGTTATAGACATGGAAAGCCCTGAAGATTTGTTTCATATAAAAGTTATTATTATATATATATTTTGTTTGAATGTTTAACCACAATTTATATTTTAATTAGGAAATGTCCAGTGTGTACAAAGCTATTTTAAAATGTATATTGTTTTTTCCTGTGTAAGAAAGGCTATTTAAACCCAACTTTTTCAGGATTGCAAATGGAAAATGTACTTGGAACTAGATGGGGATGAAGTTGCTATAACCTACATTAAAGATGTCACATTTAACACAAATAGACAAGATGTGGAAGTCATTAAGATGACGAAGGTAAGTCTTTGGTTATGGTGGTTTGTTAGTCTTTTGGGTATCATTGGTTATGTACTGGCATTAAAATCCATTACAATTGACAATATGATTATTTTTATTTCATATTATTATTTTAGCCACCATTTGTAATGGAGAAATGGATTGTTGGTGTATCTGACAGACAGACTGTTGACTGCATTGTCAATTATGAGGTATCTGAAATTTACAATGGTTTACATTTAGCATCTTAATTTTTAATTAACATCTTTAACTAAACAATACACAAATTTATATATACAAAAGTTGTAAAATAAATAAAATAAGTGTTCTATTTTCTATGTCCAAATCAAGTTTGTGAATAAAATCAGTGTTCCAACTAGCCAAAGTGCAGTATGGACTTTCTGTGTTTTTTACTTAATTATGTAGAATTTGTACTGGATCAGTAGATAAAAATAGGAACAAAAGACTAATTTAGTATTACTGTTTTACTAGGGTGATGTCAAATCTCCAAAGAGTACACGATATGTGTACATGGTGCAGTGGAGCCAGGCAAGTATGGCAGATGAAATCAAAGCTGTAGAGCTGCTCATTGAAACAGCAGGAAATGGAGAGGTGAATAACAGGAGAAACTCAAACCCAGGTAATATAAGGGAAGGATGGGCACTGTAGTTTGTAACAAGAAAGATTTTCATGAGTAACTTTGTTTCCCATATTTTTATTTTAAGAATAAACTTAAGACATACTGAGTTAATTTGGAGTTTTTGAACATCCAATTTTTCAAACATGTTAAATTGTCCTTAATTTCAAATGATTTTAAAAACATTTTTACATGTTCTAATTTTATTTGTCTAGTTACATTTTCTATATGTTTTAATCTCACCCTAGGTGTTGATCCTCAGTGGATTTCAAGCCTAAGGACAAAGCAGTGTAGAGAGAACCTAGCACAGGAACGCAGCAGTGCTACACTGAGTAGCAGCTCAAACAACCTAACTCTCCCGCAGTTTTTGTCTTCTGTTGGAAATCAGAATTCATATGCCTCAGCTGTGCAAAGATCACCCAATAGAAATCCACTTTCTGTATGGGCCAGCTCCCGAAGTTCCTCTCCCACCCCTTCAACCAAGCTTTCATCTCTCCACCTGGGCTCAAAGAATAGCAGCCCATCCAGTACCACTTCTGAAAGTGCATCAGAACGAGAGCGGCCCCATAGCACTGGACCAAGGTACAGCTATGGCAACTCCTTTAACATGAGAGGAAGGGCTCAGGGGATCTCTAAAGGAACTAATCATATCAATGCGGGTGGATCTAAAAGTTGGCATTCTCGTCCCAACTACATGCCGACACATGTCTCATCACAAATAGTCCCAGGGATGGCAACAGCAACAGCAGTTCAAAAGAATAAAGTAGAGGTAGAGGATGTCAAATGTACAGATGGTGGGTGGATTAAAGTGGAACGCAAAAAGTCATCCAGACAGGAACATAAACAGCAAGATCATCAGAGACAGCTTAGAAACCGTCCACGGAGAGGAGGGCGAGGTGGAGGAGGGCGTGGACGAAGCTAACTGCTTTTTATTGTAGTGTATTTGAACAGGGAAATGTGAGCGTAAACCAATATTTTATATAAGTACTGTACAAATGCTTTAGGATTTTAATGAAATTATATGTATCAAACCATTTATCAGTATTTATTTTCTTTGAGGAAAAAAACACTACTACCACTACTGAAATAAATACAAATACAAATAGTGCTAATGTACTAAACAGTCCATCTATCCATCCATTATCTTCCGCTTTATCCTATATTAGGGTTGCGGGGGGGGGGGGGGGTTTCCCATGCCCATCCAGGGGAGAACGTTTCAGGCGCTGGGCAGATACACCCAGGACTGGGCGCCAATCTATCGCTTGGCACACACTCACTCACACAAACACACTCTATACAGGGCAATTTGGAGAACTCAATTGACTTGATCCATGTTTTTGGACTGTGGGAAAAAACCGGAGAACCCGGAGGAAACCCATGCGGGCATGGGGAGAACATGGAAACTCCACCCAGATGGGGATTCCCTAGTGCTGAGAGGCGAACTTGCTAACCACTAAGCCACCATGCCGCCGTACTAAACAGTCATTTTATTTAAAATGTTTATTTAACTACTTACAAACCTCACATAATGGATGCACAGTGTTATTTGTACTTAGCCCATACCTTTGGTTTATCAAAATATCATTTGATGTCAAGTAAGCTGGTAATGAAATTTAACAAAAAGAGACCAAGCTTTTTTCTTCACTAGTTTGAAAAATCTTCAAAACCTTGTTTTTACTCTTGACACTATATACATATCAGTAAAAAGCACTGGCAAGAAATGTTTCAAAATGAATGTGCCTAAAACTGAAAGGTATACAAAGTAACCACAAAATTATTACTCGCCATTATTTCATCGATCTTTGTGAAGTAATGGGTGAGGAACTCATTGAATGTGTGATACTAAATGATGCCACAAGAAACTTTATCGTTGATGCGTCAAAAAAATTCTGAAGAAAGTTACATTCTATATTAAAAATTGGAAACAGTTTATGTTAGAACTAAAGCACAGTTTATGTGCTCACCCTGTGTATACACTTACCTGTCACTTGGGTACAGCTCTTTGGTTCTATACTCATTGTCCATTTTATCAGTTTCACTTATTAAAAAAGATGAACTTTGTAGTTCTATAGACTGTAGTCCATTTGTTTCTTTAAATACTTTGTTAGACTTCTTCATTATGTTCTCTATTGATTAGAACCCCACAAGACAACAACAGATCATTGTATTATATCATTGTAGTTTATGGATGGTTTGCAGTGGGTGGTGGTGGTGTGTTAGTGTGTTGTGCTGATAGGAGTCGATCAGACAGCATTGCTGACATTTTTTTACATCTCACTGACACAAACAAACAGAGAATAATCCACCAATGAAAACTGTAAAGCCACCAGCATTCATTTAAGACAATAATAATTTATTTGTGTGGTAAGTTTCGGAAAAATAAATTACTTAAAACACACAATTGAATACAAATTTTCCTTCTCCATATTTAGTTTGGACCCTGGACTTAACAATCTGATCTAAGTACTGGAGACAAGTTTGGTTTATATTCTGTAATAATATCAGAGATGTAAAGTGGCTCAGTGATTTATAAACCATTCATTCATTCATTCATTATCTCCCGCTTTATCCTCTATTAGGGTCGCGGTGGGGTTCCCCATGCCCATCCAGGGAAGAACGTCTCGGGTGCTGGGCAGACATACCCAGGACAGGGCGCCAATCCATCGCTGGGCACTCACTCACTCACTTAAACACACTCTATATGGGGCAATTTGGAAATATCAATTAACTTGATCCATGTTTTTGGACTGTGGGAGGAAACCGGAGAACCCGGAGGAAACCCACGTGGACACGGGGAGAACATGGAAACTCAACCCAGATGGGGATTCGAACCGGGAATCCCTAGCGTTGAGAGGCGAACGTGCTAACCACTATGCCACCGTGTTAATGAAAGCCAATGCAAATGAACAATTGAATTTACAATTGAATTAATATGCTCGGTCTTGATGCTGATTAAAAACTCAGCAGAATAATCTGTAAGGCAAGTCCAGTTAAAATATCTTTGCAATAGTCCTACCCATCCGTCCATCTATTTTTTTAATTAGTCCTGTACTAAGATCGCACGGGTGATTCCCCATGTCCATCCAGGGGAGGTTTCAGGGACACAGACACCACACACATAGATGCAATTTATAGCAGCCAGTTTACCGTGAATCCATGTTTTTGGACTGTGGGAGGAAGCCAGAGAACCAGGCGTAAACCCACACAGCACAAGAAGAACACTAAACCACTAAAACCCTACTGGAGATCAAAGCATAAATGAGCTTTTCTAAATTGTTTGGGGACACCACTCCCTTGATTTTATCTATATTTTAAGATGTCAGATCTGTTCTGGTGACTGCTTTAATAGGGATAGTGAAGATGTGATCAGAATAATAAGACTTAAATTCTAAGTCTTTGGTATTTAGAACCTGTGTCTTGAGGTGTTCACTAATACACGGCACTTTGCACCACTTTTGTTTCATTATAAGAATTGTTGGCATGTCTAGGTGCTCATGTACATTAGACATTATTAAATAATTAGTTCCATCCCTAAATCTAATTGGCCGGGGAACTTATATCTATCTTATATCTATCACTTATAAATATCTACAACACCTCTTTCCCTTGATTTATTCACAATAATGCATATCATCTCATGCCTTATTGCTTAAATAATCATTAATACAGAAACATTAAGCTTTTTCTTTTTTCTAAAGGTTGATCGCAACTGCTTCAAATGAGTTTGTAAAAGAAAATAGCTATTTACTGTTTGCCACATGTTAAAAATAATTTAAGTAACAGTTTAAATGGCATTGTGCCAACATGTCAAAGATGCCAAATTGTGGTTGAGTATTTGGTCTGTTTCAATCACTTGGGAAAAAAAATCTAGTTATTTATATGTGGTATAAACATGTTTACATGTTTTGACTTTGTGCACTGATGTTAATGCTTCATTTCTCCATTAAAAAGCTAATTTCTCTTTAAACGGGTGTTCTGGGGTAATCTGTTTTAGAGAATTTGTATGTGACGAATAGAGTGCATGTGCTGTTGATGTTGCTGTTTTTAGAGAAATGCAGCTGTGTGGTCCTCATAACTCCAAGTTGTAGCTACAGAGGCTTTGTTTATAGAGGACATTGTGAATTTAAGTTTTTTATTTTATTTTACTTATGTCCAGCTTGTCTGCATTCTCTTTTTGAAGCTTATATTGACAGTGTTTTGCCATAGGGCTTTCAGTTTGTACAGTTTTCCTGACTTTTATTGATTCAACAACACGCAGGACATGTTACATGTTTAATTCAAGGCCTTAACAAACCAAATGCTAGTGTTCTGTCATATATTTAGACCTTTATTTTAAATGTCAAGTTCTTTAGAAATAACTGGATTCACTGTGGCCTCAACTATGTGTAGTATGTAGTTGTTTGTTACATTTGTGTATGTTAAAATGATAAAAGAATTGTACTTTATAGAATATTTTTGCATTTAAATAAATATACTTTCTTAACTTTTCATGTTTATTTGATGTATTCTTAAAATATACTGATGCTGTTTTATTTAATACGGTATTACTGCTGACTATATTTCTCATCTCATTTTATCATCTTCAGCTTAATCTATACTAGGGTCACGGGGGTTCTCCATGCCCAGGGGAGAACATTTCAGGCGATAATCAGATATGCAGGACAGGGTGCCAATCTATCGCTAGGGACAGTCACTCACACGCTATATGGGGCAATTTATAGCAGCCAATTCACCTTGAATCCAAGTTTTTGGACTATGGGAGGTAACTGGTGAACCCTAGGGAAACACCCATGCATCCTAAAAAATCCTGGATTCCCAGTGCTGAAGGAAACGTGCTAACTACTATGCCATCGTGCGGCCCTGCTGAGCATATGTAATCTTTAAATGTACATAATGCAAATAATTTGCTGGTATAAATCAAAATAGGTTTTTTTTATCTAATAACTAGGGCCACCTATAATCGGTAGTGTAGTGACACTGGCATAATGATACTATGTTCGTTTGCTGTGCTGATCTCAGCATATCAGACACTGCAATACTGCAGGAGGGTTTAATCAGTGGGTTACTTAAGTAGATACTTCTGCTGGGAAAAGAATAAAGGTGGCTTACAAAATATGCAGAAAAATAGATGGAGTGCAATCTGATTGCAGAAATACAGCAAATTTTTATATGGTCAGTGGAACATATACAGTATAATGGAAAATGTGAGTATGTTAAAAAAAAAAGAAGTGTATCAATTTTACATTACATTTAATCATTTAGAATTAGAACATCTAAAGCAACTTACAAATAAGAAGCAACAAGACAGTAAGTTAATGAGAAACCACCTGTTCAAACTATTTTAATGAAAAATGTGGAACCTAAAATCATAACTTTACAATAAAAATCACATCAGGTTATTCATATTCTAATTAGTCTTTGTAAAACTCCTTAAAGCATTACTTGCCCTGTTTTTTTTGTTGTTGATGTAATTAAACTGGTTCTAAACTTGTACTTTATACCATTATTTGTTATTATCAACAAACCGATGAAATACAAAAATTCCCACAGAGTCTAAACTAAACTACCCCACAGGTTCCAGCACAGAAACATGCTGAGTGACGTGTAAAGAAGCGCGCTTCACATCCCTTTATGTAAATATTTGGCGCCAACGCCAAGGGTCATAAAAGATGCAGTAATATGAAATTAGTTTTAAGCATTGAATAAATTAATATCTTACTATTTACAACTTTTTAACATTTACTTCAGTATCTAAAAGCGTTCTCTGTTTAAGAAACACGTGCTCTCTGTCAATATCTCAAATCGATTTGTAAATAAATAGTGAGCTTCCAGGACTTCCGCGTGGCGCGGAATGGTACCACGCCTCCTCGAGTTTTCCCGCGAACATCTGCACTGAAAACTAGTTTCTGTCTCTGCTTTTCATTCAAAGTGTTCAGCTCCACACGTTCTGCAGAATCTCTCCACAATGCGTACCAGGGTATGTACATACGATTTGCTACTCATTTTGCACGATAGCGTCATTTAGATAGTAATAGTTAAGTTATTTAATACTCAGTTACATTAGTGTGCATTTGTAGAATTTCAAATAAGTTATATGTAAATAAGAACGTGTCCCTACTGGCGTTCTAGTGAAACATTATATGTGTCAAATGAGCTTTTTTCGGTTTCGAACTATTTATAGATCCAGAATCTGTTAAATTGATCACAGTATGCGGGTATGCTATTAGAATGGTTTACACAATGTTCACCGTCCATATGGAAGTATTAAAGTGTGTTAACAAGTTTGATAAGTAGTTTGGTCTGGCGCTGTCTATATTAAAATGAATAATGTGAACATAAATAAGTCTAACTCTTGACTTTGTCTAGATAGGCGTGTTTTATTGAAGCAGACGTGTTTTGACTTATCTCTCACTTATTTCCCGCCACAGAATCAGCAGGCCCTGCCCCCTTCCACCAGAATGAACCTGAGAAGCTACCGCAACTCACCTCAGGTTCCCATGGAGACTTCATCCTCAGAGGACAGTTGTGACAGCTTTGCCTCTGATGGCGTTGCCCCAATGGTAAGTATGGTAAATGTTTAAATGATATAGTGGTAAGCCATGCATAAATGGGCATGTGGTCATTGTGCTAGACATAACAATTGAATAGGAATTATTCATTCATTCATTATCTCCCGCTCTATCCTCTAGTAGGGTCGTGGTGGGGTTCCCCATGCCCATCCAGGGGAGAACGTTTCGGGCGCTGGGCAGATAGACCCAGGACAGGGCGCCAATCCATCGCTGGGCACTCACTCACTCACTCACTCACACACACACACACACTCTATATGGGGCAATTTGGAGAATTCAATTGAGTTGATCCATGTTTTTGGACTGTGGGAGGAAACCGGAGAAGTCGTAGAAAACCCATGCGGACACGGGGAGAACATGGAAACTCCACACAGATGGGGATTCGAACCGGGAATCCCTAGTGCTGAGAGGCGAACGTGCTAACCACTAAGCCACCGTGCCGCCCGAATAGGAATTAGTTTTCAATAAATCAGATTATCAGTCACTTTGTTAAATTAAGGATGCTATAACTTAAGGGGTAATGTGAATGTTTGTGTAATATTAAATGATTGTGAAAGTATACCAGGTGTTCAAAACTTAAGGGAATACCAGTTAATACTACAGAGACATTTGGCTCTGCATAATAAGTTTGTTTTTGCTTATAAATGAAGTTTCATTTGTTCCTATAAATGATATCTACACAGCAGTACTGAAAACTATTGCCAGTTTGCAACTTTTAATCGGCGCTGCCATGGAAGGATCATGTGGTGATATAAGATTTTTTTTGGTCCCACAATGAGGAAATTCATGGAGATATATAAATAACCAGTGATTTTTTTTTAAATCCCTGTTCATAGCCTGGGTACATGATTTTGTCATGTGCCAGTTCCTAATGTTTTTGTTGATAACCCCAATGTTCTTAGGTAAATGTATGTACTTTTGTTCCTGTTGCCTGAAAGCAATTCATAATGTATTTTGGTATATGAACCTGTGAGCAGGAATCAGTTGAACTTGGTTACAAATATTTTTAAACATTATTGTGGATGTACCTGACTACAGTCCCTTGTTAAATAGAAAAAAGTTTTTAGTAGGACTGATGTAAATTTACACCTCAATATTCTTTTTTTTTACCCACAGAAGAGGCCTCCGAGGCAAACTAGAAGCTCAATTCAAAATGAAAAACTCATTAAAACCTTGTCACCACAAGATGATGAGACCTGCGGTGACTTTGAGGAGAATGTCTTCAGCACGGAGCTGAATGCTATGGTGAGAGAAATGCTGAAATTGATGACTGTCATAATATTCACTTGTTGCATATAGATTCCAGTGTTGTCCTTTTACGAACTAAATGTATATTTGATTTGCAGACTATGGATTCAGACCCTGAAACAATAACACCCCGGAAGAAATCGCGTCGCCCAGCACTTCGAGTTGCCATACGGTTTACCCCTAGAAAAAAACTTCAGGAAAGTCCACCTGCTCCAAAACCCACAGGCATAGAGTCTGATTCAGATGAGGAGGACTTTGTTGCAAGGAGAGCTAACAACATTAAAGAAAACAAAGCTATGGTATAATTGCATTTGATTAAGTTGTTCAGAGTCTGACAAACATGCTGTGAGATTGGGATTTACATTTAATTGTTTAACAGACACTTTTATGCAAAGTGACTTACAAATGAGGGAACATTTTTATATTTAATAAAAAAAATTTTGGTATATAACAATTATTTCTTAAGTTACATTTTTTAACAATGGTTCATACTTTTTTTTTTTTTTTTTTTTTTTCCCCCCCCCCCCCCCCCCCCCCCCCCCCCCCCCCCCCCCCCCCCCCCCCCCCCCCCCCCCCCCCCCCCCCCCCCCCCCCCCCCCCCCCCCCCCCCCCCCCCAGCTCGTTTATCACGACCCAACACTCGCTCACGGTCTCACTCTCTGCTAGTTGAACCCACTTCACCTAAAGAGCCTGAAGACAGTCACAGTGAGGAGGAGGAAGAGGAAGAAGAACCAGTAAGTAGCGTGTGTGTGTATATACACACATGCACGCGCACACACACACTATTTATATATGGTTTGTCTTAAATACTAAATATTTTATCTTTTTTGTGATCAGAGGCCTTATCGCAGACGTCACTTTAGTAGTGCTTTGACCATCCCACATGTGGTGAAACCTGTGGAGGAGATAACCCAAGCTGAGCTGAACAACATCTGTGAACGTTCCGCTAAGAAGATCTACAACAGTGCATCTGTAAGTTATCTTTATGGTTCTTTACATATGAAGTTGTACAACGCGGTCTGTTCAGTAATAGTTATAGGTTGTACATCAAAATGCTGAATAAACTTTTTTTTAACTTTATTTCCAAGACAGAAAGTGCAAACATTTCGAAAACAATGAATATGCATATCACAAATGTAAAAACATTATAATTGTCTATTTTTGGCGATGCAGTCTAAATTTCTTAAAATATGTTGGTTTAATAGGGTTCCACCTGCCACCAGTGTCGTCAAAAGACTATCGACACGAAAACAAATTGCCGTAATCCTGAATGTGTTGGTGTCCGAGGTCAGTTTTGTGGCCCTTGTCTGCGACTTCGTTACGGGGAGAGTGTTCATGATGCACTTTTAAATCCGGTAAGTACCAAGTTACTATTACTGATTACATTCAACTTGAACTGTCACTTTATCCTTTATCCAACAATTTCTTTGTTCTTGTTGTGACTGTCATTTTACTTGCAGGAATGGCGATGCCCCCCATGTCGAGGCATTTGTAACTGCAGCTTTTGCAGGGCTCGAGCAGGTCGTTGTGCCACAGGCCAAATGTACTATCTGGCTGTTTACCATGGATATGACAATGTTCATGATTATCTAAAAGGGTAATTATGTTTTGTGTATTATGACCTGTATTAAATAGATCAGATATATCTAGAAACTAATTGGCTTCTTTTTTTTCTAGCCTGAAGAAGGAAATTAAGTGAATTCTTCAAGAAATGACTGACTACTGACATTGCTTTTGCTCATGTCCGTGACATTTACTTTGTGTAGAATATGCACATTGTGCTGTATTCAAGCTACACCCTGTAAGTTTAGACAGCTGTGATTTAAGTGCAGTAAATTTACATTGTTTTAAATGTAACCAGTTTTAATGTCTTTTTAATTTTTTTTAAAAAATGTTTCAGTTCAGCCAGCTTATATTTGTTATTTGTTTGCCTGGGCCCAGTTCATGTCTGAATAAAAACATTTAAGTTTAAAAAAAAAAAAAAATCTCTGATTACTTCTTATAAATCATATGCGTTTATTGTTAAAATTGCATGATTTGGTCATTTAAATCAATTAAATTGTGTTTAAATCTTTGAAGAGTGTATACCTCTGGTGTCCCATAACCAGATTGTGCATAATCTCCTGATTTAACTTGGGCACTGGTATAATACATCACTTTATCCTTCATTAGAGAACTGCCACTAATGGGGTGTAAATAATTAGCAGACTATAATGAGGAATTTTATACCTGTAAATCATTTTCTTGTCTATTCGTTTAGTGTAACATTTTTTTTTTATCGTCGCACTGAAACGGCGACAGTGTTAGGAATGTTAAAATGATTGGAGCTGCACTACAGATATAAACATTTATCTGATTGTTTATTGAAATCTCAGTAAATGAAGGAAAATCCCTGCCGTTTGAGAAAGTGCATGTCATTGTTTCCCATGTTTACAGTGAATATACTTTGGTTTGACAAAAAAAATGGGGGCTTTAAAAAGTAATTTGCATAATAAAGATGCACTTGAATATACTGGTATTAAATACCAAACGATCATCCACTTTAGGGCGATGAATATTTAGGGAAATAATTGTTTACGACGCTCGAGCATTGAGGCGATCTGGCAATCAGGCTATGAAATACAATATTTATTCATTAGAGCGGACTTAATGAGGCCTCGCGGCGCTAATTAGGAAATGCAGCGTAGCGCTAAATGAGGCTGACAGCAGCGGCCGCTCCTCACTGCCCTACCTGCAGCACGACGAGGAAGAGGGATGGAGCAGACTGCTGCTTGAATGTTAGCCAAGTACAAGAATCTGCGACGACGACTTTATTCAGAAATCTTCGGACCAGTCCTTCAGGCAAAGTCTTGTATTTAGCAAAGAACTCAAAATAGAACTTGTGCATAAAAACCCTTGTAAATACTTAACTTGCAGGAGTAGCAAGGACATTCACCAAAACGTTTATTTTTTCTCCTATAGATATTCCTTTAGTCGCTAAAGCATTCTTTACCAAACTTTACTGTTTTGACTGTCTCGATATTTAATCACGATTAAAAAAGCAAATCGTAATAAACTTATTGTCATGATAAATACTAGAGTCATAGTCACAGAACAAACGAGGCTAATTTTAAGTGAAAGGATTGAGCATTATTGCTCGACTTGAGCTACAGGACTAGTTGAAATCTGTGTTTGTTATTGTCTTCATCAATCAATACACTTTAACTTGGAAACAGATCCAATCTGGCTACCAAATCACAGTATCTGTTTACAAGACCAAAAGCCATTTGTTGCATTATTCTAGACATTCCTTAAAAACCAAAACATCAACTCTGTAATGGTTTTCTTAATTATGCAAGTCACTCATGTCTTGATAGATGTTGAATTGGACTATTGACTCTCCTTTTGTTTATAGAAAAAAAGTTAAGACATGGAATCTGACTACAGCACTGCACTTCTATTGTCATGGGAATGTAGTGATCTGTAGGCATCTAAAACTAACTCAGGCCTAAAAAACTGTTTCTATGAGGAACTGATATGTGATTTTTTTTTATTGTATATCACATTTAGATCTTGTTCTTGACAAGGTGGCAAACTGTGCCTTCTATGTACTTCTACTCATCAAAACTTGTTACAGTAGCATAATAGTTTTTCATGCAAATGCCATTTGGAATCCCAGAATACACTTTCAACAGTAGTTTTTATTTTTGCTATATACTGAGGTTTCTCTAAAAATAGTGATCCTACTCTGCTTACACATAGAGAGATTTTCTCCTTCAAATTTAACCCATCCATGCAGTAATGCACACAGGCATACACATGAGTGAAGTGGGCACACATACCCATAACGGTGTGCAGTCTTGTAGACAGTGCCCAGGAGCAATTGTGGTTTAGGCCTTTTTAAATATTTGTAATATTTATGGAATACGTTAGTTAGTGATGAGAGGGTAATGCAATGTTTTATGCTTTCACCTCACAGCAAGTATGTCCCAAATCCATTTGCTAAGTACTGCAGATAAGGCATGTTCTCCCATTAACTATGTGGATTTCCCCTAGAATCATTGGTTTTGTCCCACAGTCCAATGAGTCATCACTAATTCAGCTGAATTGAAGACAAATTGCATTACCATGAAACAAATAAAACAATAACACAAATAAAACAAATGCAAATATTTACTGTTTGAACTGCTAGTAATATAAACAGTAAATTTGCCAACCGTTTTTAAATAGTTTATATAATAACCTCCTTCTTGATGCTGAATACTAATTATGTACTAGGGCACATATAAAACAGTTTAACAGTGCAATAATAGAACAATTAACATCATAAAATCAATTGTTATTTAAGCCATTAAAATTAAACCAAAGACCTTTAAAGCAAAACAATGCAGTGCAGTTTTATTTGGGGTTTAAATCAGTAACTGTGTGCCCAGCTATAGATTGGTGACCTGTCCTGGGTGTATCTGCCCAGTGCCCGATACGTTCTCCCCTGGATGGGCAGGGGAAACCCCCCTGCGACCCTAGCAGAGGATAAAGCGGAAGATAATGGATGGAAGGAAATCGGTAACTAGTGAAACTTTCTGCAAAACTGTGTGTTAGTAGAAATTTGTTTCTATGTGGACAAAAGTGCATATGTGAGATCAGTTAACAATTTGGGAAATGCTTATTGTTTAAATTGGTTAGAGTGCTGAGCAGGCCACTGAAGTTCTTACAGTCCAAATTATTTCTTTGTGGATCTTGCTTTGTGTATAAAAGTGCAGATATGCAATGAAGGTTTAGCTGCTTTTATTAAATCTTTGGTTAAGCTTTGGTTGTGCAGATAAAATCAAACTATATTATGGCTAATACTGCCAGTCTGTAGAATGAAATGTGTTAAAAATAAATTTAATATAATGTAAAATGACTGTAACTGGAAGTTAAAATCATGTGTTTTACATGTTCTGTTACCTCATAAATGTATATCCAAAGGCTTAACAGCGAATATCTAGATTATAAAGTATTTTATTTCAGAACACACTTGTGTGATGTTGCTAAATACTTAGATAATTGTAGTTATTTTAAGGCACACATAAAGCTATTTCATTTGAAATATCTTCAACCCTAAGAACATGTTTATAACCTGAACATTATGTGAGTGAAAATACTTTGGTACATGCATTTAGTATGTGCTTGAACCTATAAAACATTTGTGTCCAAATGTACATATGTCTGTTTAAATAGAATTTAATTGTATATACAAAATGTAAAGTGTATTAATTAATTAATTAAAAAAATATTTGATGGCTACAAAATGTAGTTTAATAAGTTAACTGACTTCAAATTAATAAGAATTACAATGTAAGCAAAGCAAAAGCATTAACTGAACTTCATTTTAATTTACCTACAATAATCATAGACGTCGTGCTATAATAATAATGATATATCAAATTTATTATTTTATCAGCTTACAGCGTTTTTGTCTTTTCATGAAGGCTTAATTAAATGTTTGTGCCGCGTTCTTCCAGAGGAGGGCGCTCTAATACAGGCATCAAGGCCTGCCTTAAGCCTACGATCATCTGAGTGAGAGTGCGGTGAGCAGGTGCTCTTTATCGAGTTTAAAATTTTTTTAGTTTTATTTATTTCTGGTTGAGCACTTTACGTCGTGTCATCATCAACAGGTATTAATTAAGGACCTAATGTGAAAAAAGTGACAGCGTTTCTCAGACAATGCTACGCCCATTGTGAGTGTCAACATACAGTCACCCTTACCAACGAACAGGTAACACTTTAATCTTAAATGTAAAAAAATATTTTGTAAAGCCAACAGGATATCCTCTCATAAAACGGTGCTATTTATTAAACGCGAATTCCTCTTTATTCGTTACTTTTATTCGTTACTCTTAGCTTTGTAATAAACGTTTTTAGTCCACTCCGTGACCATTTTATTCAAAATGTTTTTCTGTGTATTGTGACTCTCACAAATGCATTAGTCAGAAGAGTTCCCTTAAAAACCTACTAATTGTATCATCACGTTGAATTATATGTTATGTTGTTCACATATTAATCTAGTTAGTTTAATTATGTATAATGTTTTATATTATATATATATATATATATATATATATATATATATATATATATATATATATATATATATAGTGTGTAGTAAAATAGTGGGTGTGGGTGTGGGTGTACTGTATACACATACACACACACACACATACAAGCACACATCAATTGATTTAATTGACTGTGAATTAATTGATTGTGAATTACACTATTGTTGGTAGATTTAGGACCATGCTTATTTTAAGTAGTAAAAGATTTGACATTATCTTATGCCATCATATATTTACCTTGGTAATTTTTAATCAC
The DNA here is from genome assembly GCA_019802435.1 of Corydoras maculifer. Classification (NCBI taxonomy): domain Eukaryota; kingdom Metazoa; phylum Chordata; class Actinopteri; order Siluriformes; family Callichthyidae; genus Corydoras; species Corydoras maculifer. The sequence continues at coordinate 755,521 of JAFMOD010000075.1, forward strand.
TCCAATTTACAGCTATACTGCTGTTTGCTCATTACACTACTGTAATTTATGAAGCTGTAATTTTTTTCTGAGTTTCAATTGTTTGTTGTCATTGAAGTTTTATTTTCTAGAACAATCTTCATAATTACAACTAAGGTGCAACAGCACAGCATGTTTCTACTGTTACATGGGTTTCTGCAAAGGGCAGGTGAGTCCGCTTGTCCAATCAAACAGCAGTTCCCAATAATACATTGTCATTTAAAGACTCAGACCAACTGATTAAACAAGTGGAATTAAATATAGATCCTGCTGGGTAGGAATTGGAGCCTGCGGCCACACTGGCACTTTGCAATAAGACTGGACAACACTGACATAGGGGTAGGTTTCACTAAGGACCTTATGTAACCTATCTAACATTAACACCAATCTTTTATTCATGTTCACATTATAATATTCCATATGTTATTCTGAAGAGTGTGAGGTTTAAAATGGTCATTTTAATGCACTGCTTCAAATTGGCTGTGATCTAATACCCATAACATTGTAAAAAGCCTTTATAGATTTACATAGCTTGGAAATGGAAAGGTGAACTGGCAATAGATTGGCAATTTGAGAAATCAAGAGAAATCTAATTTGCTGAATTTGATTGAGATCTCAGGATGTAATGTCTAAGAAACTGTCTTAGATGAAAATAGCCATATGAGCTGGAGAGTACTCTGCAGTATCACTGTAAGCACAGCCCATTTTTATAAGAAATGCAACTTAAAACAGTATTTTGGAAAATAAAATAAGTTGTATATGTTTGATACTTTTTTTTTTCGTAAGGCAAGTGGAGATATATTGTCATACCTTTTTCTGTTCTGAGATTTTCCATTAACTTCTGCTTTAGATCCTTCTTATTCATTGCTGTGGGGCATATTTAGCGCCTGCTGAAGGAAACTGTCATAGCTGTTTTAATCAAATCTTTTAATATTTTTTAATGATTCACTGTCATTGCACAGAGGCAGAGGCCATCAAACAAATGGGAACCTTGTTAACTTACAATTCTGCACCTGCATTTATTATGGTTTCAATAGTGAAACTATGCAAACTTATATTTATCGGGTTATTACTTGTTGTCACCTTATATATTTTATAATTCTTATTGTATTATTTTGAAATTTAATTTAATGCTTACTTTACCCATCTTCTTCAATGCGTAAAATAGTTTATTAAACTGTAATCTAAATAACTCACTTGACGAAACTTTCTTGTCTTGTTGTGCTTTTGCTTGAATATTTATATTAGTTTTAGACATTACTCTTAATTACTCAATAATTTGTACAGTCATACTGTGTAAGAAGGTGCTTTTAATTTTAAGCAAGTCAGGTAGTCATTTATAATGTGTACATTTAATTTGGCCATTAGGAGTGTACTGGTGAAATGAACTGATTTTATTAAGACTATGCATTATTAGATGAGTGTGTAAGAGTCTCTCATCTGTGATGTGCCAGCTCTCGTATGCTTCATTAGGTTTTACCTTATTCATTTGCACGGTCATAACCTTACCAGACCCCTTAAGTGAAACATGGTTTGATCCATGTCAAATGTATGTCTGGCATTTAACGGACACCTATCAATGTGCAAACAGGCAAACAAATCATAATAAAAATTATTTAATTATCTGTTAATAATAATAACGGGCGGCACGGTGGCTTAGTGGTTAGCACCTTCGCCTCTCAGCGCTAGGGATTCCCAGTTTGAATTCCCATCTGGGTGAAGTTTCTATGTTCTCCCCGTTTCTGCGTGGGTTTCCTCCGGGTTCTCCGGTTTCCTCCCACAGTCCAAAAACTTGGATCAAGTCAACTGAGTTCTCAAAATTGCCCCATATAGAGTGTGTCTGTGTGAGTGAGTGTGTGCCCAGCGATGGATTGGCCCCTGTTCTGGGTGTATCTGCCCAGCGCCCGAGATGTTCTCCCCTGGATGGGCATGGGGAACCCCACTGCGACCCTAATAGAGGATAAAGCAGGAGATAATGAATGAATGAATGAATAATATTAACTCTGGGCAGTACGTTGGCTTAGTGGTTAGCACGTTTGCCTCTCAGCACTAGGGATTTCCGGTTTAAATCCTAAACTGTGTGCAGTTTCCATGTTCTCTCCGTGTCCGTGGGGGTTTCCTCCAGGTTCTCCGGTTTCCTCCCATTGTCCAAAAACATGCTCAAAGTTGACCCATATAGAGTGTTTGTGTGTCTGTGTGAGTGAGTGTGTGCCCAGCGATAGATTGGCGCCCTATCCTGGGTGTATCTGGCCAGCGCCTGAAAAGTTCTTCCCTGTATGGGCATGGGACACCCCCCCCCCACGACCCCAGTTGAGAATAAAGTGGAAGATAATGAGATAATGGATGAATATTAAATCACCAGAGGTGCAAATTTATACATAACACAGCACAGTCTTTAATTTATTTTTTGTTAAATTAAGTCTACCACTCAACTGCTGTATTACAAATTTTCAAACTTGTATAAACATTTTCAAAACTACTTATTTATGAACTGGCCATTGTGTTATGAGTTAACTCATTATTCACACATGACAATCAATATGCCCTTTTACTGTTTCCATAATATTCAATTGCAGCTGTAAATGTGATATAACAGGACACACATTTTCTCATGGTTTCAATACAACAATTACATTTTAAGCATAGAAAATAAGTTTTAAAATACTGGGTTTGCTTACATCTGTGTTTGTGTTTAGGAGTTTTTTTTTTAACTACAAACAATTATAAATAAATTATTTTTAATTAATATATTATTATAATATATAATGCATTATAACATCTTGCTACAAGCACACTGGGACCAATCAATGTTGTTTAGTGCTATGGATCGACTTTGCTAATGAGCTCTTGTCCTTCTAAAATGAAAGGCAACCTAATTAGTGAAATCAGGTACCATACAACATAGAACAAATACCTTCAGAACTGTAGGCATTAAATAACCACACAGTAGAGTCTGTACTTTGTAAAAAAAAAAAAAATAGAACGACATTTGAAAAGTTTCATTGTTCAAAGGGAAACTTAGACCAACTGTGTTTGTTATTGATGACTATTGAATTTATTAACAAACTCCTTTTAATTTCTCGTTTCTCCTAATTTAGCAGATATGGAAAACAACCAAGTAAAACCATGCTTTAGTCACTTTTCAGACAGAATGTAAGATTTTATAAACATATCATTACATAACATTGGTACACATAGAATAACAGTGTGAAAGGGCTTTTACTACCTCACCATGCATAGTAAAGGAAGAGATTTCCTACTTGGTAGAACACCTAAAATAGATGTCAGTGTTCCCAATGTCTCCTCCTCCTCCATGGCCCATTCGTTTAATGCCTCTTCTTAGAACCTGCAATGTCAATCAGTCATGAAAGTGCTTTTACATGCTTTCATGCCCTATTCTCGGGACTGCCATCATTATCCCCTGCTTAGACATTGGTACCACTTTATATAAATGTTTTACAAGAGGATTTTATCTGTTCACCTATGTTTGTAACATATATACGTGCTGCACCTGTTTACTAAAAATATCTCACCTCGTGCACAATTAAATCTGACAAGTTGTCTTCTGAAACTAACAAGTATTTGACCTTTATATTAAATCCTGACACAGGATTTATTTTGTCCTCTGCAACACCTGTTCATGTGGCCTAACTAGGCATAACACTGAACATATGTGAAAATTAAAAACAAAAGTACATCAGTTATACTGAAGCTCAAAAGTCTTCCAAGCAGGCATACATAATGCAAATATATTTGTTTACAAAATACTTTAAAAAGTATTTTAATATTTCCTTTCTTAGGTCATTATCTATGTGTATATCTGTTGTCTTAGTTTTGAAATATGTGGTATACATATTACCTCTATGAGTTATGTATTAATGTGCCTGCTCTCCTAAAGCATCTGGCTCAGCATTTATTGCACTATTTATTTTAAACTCCGTGAACAGATTTAATTCTACATTTTATTCCCCAAAATCCCAAAAGCAATGTATTGTTTAAAAACCCTCGAATATCCCAAAGCTAAGATCATTTAAATAATACATTAAACGTGTCCTAGGAAAAAAAATGTAATTGGCAAATATGAAATTAAACCCTGGAGCTTGGTTCCTTAACCAAACATGCTGTGGTTGGTTAGGATCTGTCACAGAGGAGATGTCTGACTCACAGATTAATTTTCTGTGCCTCTGTGGAGTCAGAGGCGAAAAAACAATTAAGTGGCTGAAAAAAATGTGTAGTGTGTTCCACTTGATACAGGTTTGCTTATAAAAGGGCAATTGTCTCCAAAGAGGTCAAACATAGTTGTGACTTCAGTGGTTCGATGACATGTCATTGTCATTTTCACAGTTCTGAAACGTTTCAATTAGGAGTGACAGAATAGTAATAAACATAATGGACTGCAAGTTCCATTGTTGTCCTTTCTCCTGTCACATCTGTGTCGACATGGTAACTGCTTGGAGGTCAGAGGTTGTGTGTATATACATTTGCCCTTTCAGTGAACCTGGTCTATTAATTTGGGTACCTTCACTCTAAACAAAGTGAAATCCATAAAGTAAATGCAATCAAACAATCATAACGCCAGTGTGCGTGTGTGAGTAAGTGTGGTGACTGGGGCAGTGCATACAGATTTCTTTAATTGTGCCAGGCATCACCACCCCTGTCTGTCAATCTCACAGCTTTGAATTGGGGGAATTTCCTTTGCTCATGCTGTTAAATGATGTAGCCAATTAGAAGCGTTAGAATTCATGATCTTTAGTCAAGGTTAAATGAAAGCGCTCAGTCCTGTCAGTGGGGGTGATTAAACGCTGCCTAGATCAGGCACATTCAGTGGGGAAAAAAATTAAAATTTGGGTCTAAAGCATGAATCTTTATTCATTATCCCACAGCCTCGCTGTCCAAATGCTCAGCACATTTGCTCTTAATCACAGCATTCATTTGAAAACTGCCCGCTGTTACCACACTAAAAAGGATTAAAATCTTCAAATGACAGTGTTTTAGACACACTCACAGAAGGAACTAAAAAAGTGACACTCCGATTGATTTTTCAAAGGCTCCTTTTTTTATATAGGAAAAGGCAGGTTTGTTTTGCATGTGCTGATTGCACCTTTGGTTTATTTAAGATGACAGACAAACTGAACATTCCCTTAGAGTTTTTTTTTTTTAAAGGGACTTTGTACCATGCTTAAAAGCATTACTGCAGGCATACACAATAACGAGTGTGTAAACAAGAAAGCAGTAAGAAAGTTTTGACTGTGTTAAGCATATTCACAAATCATGGTAAACTTTCAGTAAATATAGCAGAAATTTGGAGTAATGTTGCTGAATACATATATTTGGTCAATGTGATTAAACTCGTTTGCTTTAACCTAATAAACAGCATGTTAATTATTAGAGTCTTCAAGTAGTAGACAAGACTGCAGACTAATGCATTATTATACACTCGCATATGTATATATATATATATATATATATATATATATATATATATATATATATATATATATATATATATATATATATATATACACTAGCAGAACATTTTAAATTTGCCCTCCTTCAGCTGACTACAGGTGGGTGTTGGTAAAGGCATTTCATGAATCACTTTATGTTTGCAAGTGCAGAATGCTATGATTTTATATGATGTCAAAAATGTCATTATATTTACTTTTATTCTGGGATGAGGTAACCATGAACAACATTTTTTATTTTATGTTGTACTTTTTTTTTGAAAGGTAGAGAAGGTTTGATAGTTTATGCATTTGTTCACAACAGTTTATAACAACACTGTAAACATTTTAATTATTTTTTTCCTTGTAATATTTCCACATATTTTGGATTAAAGGAAAAGCTTTACAATGTCTTATTATTGGATTTGCATGTTGTCATGCTCTTACAAATCCATATGATTTGAATGACTGCCAGTGTGAGTGCAGTTTCTCTGCTCAAGGCTGCAACATTCATAAATAAGATTTTGGATAACAAGAAGCACATCACAGCTCGCCAGGGCAACAAAGCGAGTGCTCACACACAGGACAGCACCCTAGGGACAGCAGCATGGCACACAAATCAGCGGCAGGTCTCATTTAAACAAGTCTGAGAGAGAAAGAGGAAATAAATAAGGCCTAAGGCTCTTCGTTCCTTTAATGCATTCAATTAAACTGCTTCCCTCTGGAGATGGGAGAAACACACTCACACACATACACCCACATACAAATACACTAAAGAGATGAGATTGCCTGAAGAAGAATGCTCTGAATACTCTCATTCTCAGCTTGCTGATTAGAAATCTCTCTCAACAGGTCCTTTTTTATAATTAAACTTCCCAAGAGTTGACATGCTCGCACTTTAACTGTGATGGAAACAAAAAATACTTTTAAAGAATAGTTAAAATTTCACCTCTCAATGTAGCAAAGGAAATATGGAGTCCTGGGAGCTATTGTAAACTGTACTCTGGCAAAGGTTTTTAAGCACAAAGTTCACCACCATGAAATAAATACATGATTCTAATCAAGAGCATAAAAGGGCTGCAGCTATTCAGAGTGAATACAGAAAGCATAATTATATTCTCGAATATGATGTGAAACATGCATAACTCAAAAACTAAAAAAATGTCACTCTGTTGCTGCTACTAAAGACATTGGATTGTCTTTGAAAAGTATGACAAGCATGAACTGCACCCTTATCCCCCTCCTTTAAAATTCTGCCTGTCGTCAACGGCAGGTATGCAAAGTAATGAGACTCGTTGGTGCAATTATGAAAAATATGTCTGTGAAAGAATTAATTTGGTGTCCCTTTGTACTTGGTGCTAATTTTCCATGCAGTCCCATTGTGTTTCAAAACCCCTCTGAATTTGTATCTATTAAAATGAATCTCTTGTTACATTGCCTACGTCGCCCCTTTGCTCTCTCATTTTTTTCCATAACAAATCAACTTAATCAAGCTCATTAAGTGTCATTATTAGCCATTTATTGTTATCTTTCCCAGTGCTCTACTGACAGGCAATCTCCACCCACTCATGTCCTCGTGGCACTGTGGGCATCACTGGGCCTTGACATGCACTTGCTCGTGCGCACGCACACACACATAGGCTTAGACACACGTAATCTGGTTTAAATAGATGTAGTGTCATTGATTGTCTCTCATTACCACTTAAATTTACATCATTTATATTATAAATTGGGTACAAATACATACAATATCATTAGAACCTACAACTACTAACTCATTCTACTTAATATAACAGGAAGCTATGCTTTCAAAATTGCATTAAGCTTATGAATCTCCATCAGCTGTTTTAGGTTGGTAGAATAGGATGGACAGGGTAAAACCAAATTTTTAAATGCTTTTAAAAAGTTTTTTTTTTGTTATTGTACAGCCTTGTGCAAACATTCAAGCTAAGGCAAAAATATTTCAATTTAACATCTGCTGGTTTTTGAGAATCCATGAAATAAACATGGCCATTCTCAAATTTGTCAGCGTCCATTTTAAGAAAATTGGCCATTTGACACTAAACCACCATCATGCTTCACAGCGGAGGTAAATTGTGAGGTGACTGTATCTTAACCAAACCATCATTCGCATAGAGAACCGTAAACATTACCTCTGTTGTTTTTACTGCAATCTCAGATTTTAGCTTGAATACCTCTGAGTATGTGGTTATACGATACTGTCTCTAGCATAGTAAAATAATAAAATTTTGTTGAACATACTTTGTTCCGGGCGGCACGGTGGCTTAGTGGTTAGCACGCTCGCCTCTCAGCACTAGGGATTCCCGGTTCGAATCCCCATCTGAGTGTAGTTTCCATGTTCTCCCCGTGTCCGCGTGGGTTTCCTCCGGGTTCTCCGGTTTCCTCCCACAGTCCAAAAACATGGATCAGGTCAATTGAATTCTCCAATTGAGTGTGTGTGTGAGTGAGTGTGTGCCCAGCGATGGATTGGCGCCCTGTCCTGGGTCTATCTGCCCAGCGCCCGAAGCGTTCTCCCCTGGATGGGCATGGGGAACCCCACCGCGACCCTAATAGAGGATAAAGTGGTAGATAATGAATGAATGGATACTTTGTTCCAGATATGCACAACATAAGTGTTGTTGATTTAAATTTGTGATATACAGCAGTATAGTGTTAATCTAATTTTTCTGTTTACATGATGTGATTTCATTAAATCAATTATTCTTCCCTCACTTACATTTGCTTTGTGTTATGTATTATATTATGTAACCTAACGCATTGTTTTAATTTTGATTAAATTGTATCTTCAGTTTAGTTTTGTTGCTCATCCTGTTAGTACTCATTACTCATTTTTTCTTATTGGTTCTGTGTTATATAGCATATATTTCCTTCATTATACCTCTCATGTGAGGTTTGTATTACTTTGCTTTGTTTAGTTTCCTTTAGCATTTTCTTTGTAATGGGTGTAAGCCTTTATTACCTGTTTGTGGCAGAATACCTAATTTCGCATAGCATACAGCAGTCTTCTGTAATAGATTTTTCCTCTGCAATAGCACTGCAATATTTTCCAGTGCTTAATTCTCCTATATCACATTATTCATATTGCTGTGTAGGTATTGATAGCAAATTAGTTACTGAGGTATTGATTTGTATATTTATTTATATAGTTATTTTCTTTCATCTGTATCCTGTCTACTGTTATTTTTTTTTTTTTTTGGAAACTGTCTCCATTTATAACATAATGATTGACAATGAAGGGCTTGCAGCAGATCTGACGAGGAAAGGACAAGACCACATTCAGTTCTTGTTGGCCAAGTGAATGAGCTGGTTCACTGTGGTGGTTCAGACCAAATCAAGGCAGATGCAATGCCTTTTTACTCACCCTTTCAACCTGTAAATGGTTTCTTTGCTTCCTCCAAAATGCCGAATGCCATCCAGGCATCTCCAATCTGTCAAGGATACTGTAGGATTATTTCACTGCCGAGTGCATTGGTTGATCCTAGTGTTTTTTTTTAAACCTCTCACAATAACAATGTCATGTGCTCAGCACTGGAAGTCATATTTAGCTTCATGTGCATAAGCAGGTGGAACAAGTCATGGGTGCACTTGCTCCTAATTATAATCGTCGCACCAAAATGCAGCATTATGCTCCTGCCACGAGGGGTTACCTATAATTTTACATTAGTTATTAAAAAATAAATAAATCAAGAAGTTTAATGTCTGGACGGCGTTAATGATATTTTCCTGACAGAAATGGTTACAAGCAATATAGTTACAGGTGCAATTTAGTTTCATTTACTTATTCCTGGACATCAGAGTGCCTAAATGCTGCTTTTGTTTTACTGATACCCTCAATTTCCACCATTTAAAACTTTTGTTTTGACTTCCCATTCATTTAGGCTTGTATTGATCCTCCCTGGTTCTATTTAAGTTTATTATCATGTTCACCTCTTTGCGTTTGTTTATTTTAATTATTTTTATTTATCATGTTAATATATGGTTCTGGGTTAAATAGCATATATTTCCTTCTTTATACCTGCTTAGTGGGGTTTGTTTCACATTGCTTAATTTACTTTACTTTAGCATTTTCTGTGTAATAGATGCAAGTCTCCATTACCTTTTTGTGGTATTAGCTTTTCCTAATACCTAATCACACATGGCATACTGCTGTCTTCTCTGCATTAGTGTTTCTATAAGTTGAACTTATTATCATAGCATAATGTAATGTTTATGATATTTTATAACAGCTACAAATCATAATTTCAAGTTTGAGCTTTTTTGTGACCATACCAAGATATGGTGAGACAATATTTCTTTAGTGGGATCTTAGTTGACACTTTTTAAGTTGTCAAATATCAATGTTTATGTGGTTCAAAAAGTATTACTACTACTTTTTATCTTCACCAAAAGTTAAAAGTGCTGAAAGTTTTTAAAGTTGTATAACTCATTGTGTAAGACCATCGCATAAGCTGTAACTAAGGCAGGCAAATAAATGCAGTCGAATGCAGTGGACTAAAATCTAGATACATATCAAATAGCATTATTTGGAAATATTCAACTAAGGTGTTGATATAGAACTTGTGTACATGTACTCAGATATGGATTTCAATGACAAATAGTTTTTAAGATTAAATTTTTTTTAAGCTAAAAGTTTTACTTAAATGAATCTAGTTTGCAAATTATTTTTGCTTAATTACATTACTATCTGGTAGGCAGAAACATTCAGAGCAGGAAATAACAATGTATTGTAATGGTAGAAAAATGCTAATTAGACAAATTAATTTCTCATTAAAGAGCAACACAAACAATAGATAGCAAGTTTTAAACTTTAACGTAAGCTTATTATGATTTGGCTTTATTACACAAACACTCGCAAGTAAAAAGCAAAACTGTAGAGCAATATTCAAGCAGACACACACACACACACACACACACACACACACACACACACATACACACAGTATGTTTATATACACTTACCAGCCCAACATTTGAAATACCTTTTTGTTTATATATTCATTGCCTATTTTATTAATAATCTGTTTTTGCTACAAACTTTGTTTCTGCCTCTCTTGTTTTTCTAATGGCCAAGAACACCACAGAGCAGGTATCATTTGTGCAGTGGATGATTCTCAGCACTGCAGTGACAGTGATTTAGTGATATAGCTGTTTGTGTGTGTTACACTGGTATAATTGGATCAAAAACAGCATTGTTTCTGGATTTCTTTTACTGTGCACTCTTTTACACACATTCACCTGCTTGCTACATCTTTTAGACTATAGTATATCTGCACAGTTAATTTAAGTCGTCCTCTATTCATTTATCATTGCTTACAGGATTATTCTTAGTTTAGTAATGCCCCTTTTAAGTGTTTAAAAAAATACACAGGAAACTCCACCACTATGCCTAAATTGTGATGTTGTTTAAACCTAACCATTGAAGGCAGACTATAGAGATAAACTAAGTAATAGAGAAGAAGGCAGATTAAAGTCTAAATCTGTCAGATTAAAGACAGATGCAATTCTAGACAATTAAGATTAATTATAGACAAGAAGTGTAACAACAAGTATGTGTAGCTAATATATACATTCATAAGAAAAAGTAATTTAAATTCTATAGTTTTACATATCAGGTAAAATATAAACACATTAGTGTCTTAAAACAAGTCTATACAACTTCAAATAAAAAACACATTGCTATTATCACGGTTACTGTATTATCACTTAATAAGCAAAAATAAATGTAACAGTCTTGTGTGCATAGGTGTGTGTGTGTGTGTGTGTAAGCCCATGCAAGTGTAAGCCCATGCTAACCGTTGAAATTGAGACCTTAATTCCCCAGCATGTTTGCAAATCAGGGCCATGGTAACTGCTTCATAGTCGAACATTTTCATTTTGCCAGCAGTGGAGTCTGATTAAAGTTGAAACATGCAGATGAAAATGAGCTGGTGTAATGTAGCCAGTCTTGCTGAGAAGAAAGTGTCTTAAACAAAGGCCCCTGCTCTCCACAATAACACTTATAAAGGGTCTTTTGTGTGGCTCCTTTACCCTGTGAACAATAGCAAATTATATCAGGCTAAGAAATCTTTTATAATGAATCATACATTTGCTGATTGCAAATAATTGCGTTAGATGTGTAATATTGGTGGGGTCGTGGAGGTGACTGAGCCATGAGTAATATGAGTATTTGATCTGTGGCCCTCTTGATGAGGTCTATTCACAGCAAAGCTGACCTGTTCCCCCCTCGAGCCCCACTGCATGCTGCCACTTCACTCTGATCACTAGAGTGTTGGTTAAAGTTTGAAGTAAGGTGCAATTAGAACATAGGTCTTTAAAAGATACAAACTGCTACAAACCCTTATTCCTAACTATTAGCATTTTTTGTTTAGATTTATATATATAATTTTTTTTTTTTTTTTTTACTCAAACCTGTTGATTTAAAAAAAAAAAAAAAAAAAACGTTTTATTTAATTGGAATTTTCCTCTTCAGCAGGGTGCACACACTGTAGCTCTGTGCACACATGTAAGAGTCATACATGAGGAGACAATATTTATTCATTTATTATCTTCCGCTTTATCCTCTATTAGGGTCGCGGTGGGGTTTCCCCATGCCCATCCAGGGGAGAACGTCTCGGGCGCTGGGCAGATACACCCAGGACAGGGCGCCAATCTTTCGCTGGGCACACACTCACTCACACAAACACACTCTACATGGGGCAATTTGGAGAACTCAACTGACTTGATCCATGTTTTTTGGACTGTGGGAGGAAACCGGAGAACCCGGAGGAAACCCACGCGGACACTGGGAGAACATGGAAACTCCACCCAGCTGGGGATTCGAA
>JAFMOD010000075.1:769460-786289 GCA_019802435.1 Corydoras maculifer
GTGTTCCAGGCAAGTCCGGCTGGAAGGAGGCCCCGGGGAAGACCCAGGACACGCTGGAGGGATTATATCTCTCAGCTGATCTGGGAACGCCTCGGGGTTCCCCCAGTCGAGCTGGTGGAGGTGGCTGGGGCGAGGGAGGTCTGGGTCTCCCTACTTCGGTTGCTGCCCCCGCGACCCGAACCCCGGACAAGCGGAAGATAATGGATGGATGGATGGATTTTTAAAAGCATCACTACCTTATGATTACACATCAAATATACTAATGTATTAAGGAATAAATAATCACCAAAACAAAAAATTTAATTTTTCCTATTACACCTTCTTTTTTGCTTCACATATTTTCATTTTTATTAGTTACACTTGCTATAAAAAATGAACTTTTTTATACAATTAGACTGTAGTTCATTTATTTGTGGACTACAGTACATACTGTTACTTACTCTGTTACTTTACTTTGCTCTCTAATGGTCAGGACCCCAGTAGTAGCATAATAGGGCAGGTGTTATTTGGTTGGTACATTATTTTTATTATTCCAGCAGTGTCACTGAGGTGTTTAAATGAAACTACAGCAGCACTGCTGCACTACAACCCTCCAACCCCACATCAGTGTCACTGCAAAACTAACAATAAACAATACGCCACCCAATGTTCTGTGATGGTCCTGACAAATAGAGAACAGAGAACCAACAGGGGACTAAAAAAAAAAGGAAAACAAATGTACTACAGTCTGTAATTGTAAAACTACAAGGCCCATCTATATGGTAGGTAGAGAAAACAGACAGTGGAGCAAAAAGGAGGTGTGCCCAAACTTGTACAGTATATAAAATCAAAAATTTGATGTGTGATTATGCAGCTAGTGTGTAAGATTAGATTTTTGTTTGTCTTGACGTTTCCTTTGTTAACTAATTTTATATAGATCTATTCCTCCACCACCACTGGTAGGAATGGGCTACTATTAGGTTTCATTCATTTATAGAGTCGGGTAAGACACTCGTACTCGTTCTTTTAATTAGGCAACTCAGTTCCTATAAAACAGTGCCATTTTTATTTATGTTGTCCTGTGGCTACGCTGAAGCTAAATCACTTTCTTAAACACTTTGACAATCTTTTTTTTTTTCCCCTATTTCCTACTTTTTTCTAACTTTTACGTGGTATCAATTCTACAGGTGAGCTCTTGTCAACTCCCATTAGCCTGCATTGAATAGACAAAAAAATGAAAAGCTAAAGAAAATGAATTCTTATACAGAGCTTAACAAATCTGAATAACATTTTGTCTTTTGTTAATGTAAACTGCGTACTGTTGTTTTGCTTTACTCTGATTCTCAGCCTGGTGTTAATAGATGGACATGGCTTATTGACAAACTGTGCTGTGAGAAATAGTGTAAACAAACAATCGAGTCATTGAGCACATTGTTCTGCCTTTGAAAAGAAATATCAAGGGAAATCAGGAAAAAACACAACATACGTTTCAAAAGAATTCTTCTGTAATTACCTCTGTGAAAGAAATTCTCAGGTGAACATATTTATGAAACAAATGTGGTTTAGCTGTATGACAAAAACATGTCAGGGGAGTGCCAAAGAAATCCGTGAGACAGGATAAACACCTTGGTTACTTTTTTTAAGTTCACACACACACTCACACACACAATAGCTAAAATGCTTAACAAAATTAGCTTTGAGAAAAGTAAAAATAAAAACAATATTAGGCAAAGTTTTATTGATAGACAAGGTTGGTCAGTTTGGTGCAGCATTACTACAAGTGTGGCGGACTTGGTGTTACCATTTTTTTTGTTGTTGTTATATATGAATCTTTTTCATTAACATGGATTTCATATACAATCCATGATATCACACCTAATGACAATTTACGGAAACAAATGTAAATTATTTACTAATTATTTACTACTATTGAAGTAATAAATATTAAAGTAATTAATAAAAGTTAGGTGGCCAGAGCAAAGCAGAGTTTGTGTACGTCCTAAAACAAACAGAACATCTAGTCTCAAATGCTGAGAGACACTGGGTAGGTTCAATTTGAGATATTTAACTCCTAAGTGAAAAAAAATAAAGAAATGCGACTAAAATGTGACTATGTAGTAAAATGTCATGAATGAATGAAAATGAGAACATGAATTAGTGAAATGCAGTCATAATTCAAAAATAAATTATAATTCATTTTATCATTATGTGCCATGGAATGGATGCCATGGAATCAAGAAATGCAGAAAAATGACAGTTTAATTACCTGTTCCTAATCAGACTCAAAAATGGTTTAACACATTACCAGAGCCAATCAGATGTCAGACATCAAAATGAAACAAAAAGTATGTGGCAGGTAAAGTAACTCTTGGTACATGCAGGTATCTGTAAGTTATTAATGTAGAGACAGTTAGAAAACATTTCTCATAATCGGCCAATCTATTTACACATGTGTGAATGGGATGAAAATGTCATTTATGTTGCAGTAATAACTCTGCCTATAATGTTGACCTTCATGTTTTGTTTCTAGAGAGAAACAATAAACATTTATCCCAATCTCAGCATCACCTAAGATATGCATTACCACAGGACAAGGACATGAACTGTTTTAAAGCACATTTCCTTAGGAAATGAGACTTGGAATAGACAGCTGAAAACCCACTATGAAAGTCTATTACAGAGCACAAGACCTCTGCTATGAAAACACCCCACAGCACCAGAGCAATCTGTAAAAAGAATCCCTCCTACAAACAGATTATCAACTTGAAATGCAATTTTATGCATTAATACTGAACGTATTGCCCCCCCGTCTTCTCGAAATGTTTTTAGAGCACAAAGCACCCTGACATATGATTACCAATGAACTAAACAATTCTCTCTCCTCCCTGCTGGCATTCTTCCAGCCCCTCTGTATCCCCGCAGCCTCCAGTCTGTCCTGTCATGGCAGGCATGATGAAGGTGCGCACAGGCCACTAGGAGCTAAATCGTCGCCAGCAGATGATGTTCCTTGATTTTTAACCATTACAGAGTTTTCACAGAGCTGCAGTCAATTTATTTTATTTATTCTAATGAGGAGCATTAACGATGGCATGGTGAGCGCAGGCCCGGGCTTGACGCCTCGTTAATCACACTTTGCAGACACTCGCAAATCAAGGTCTAACAGCAAGCACTGAATCAAGCCCAATGGAGCGTACACTCCTTCACAATTTATGATCTTTCAAATTGCATCTTTTCAACCATTAAATTGTAAGTTACCATAAATTTTTATCTCTTCTACTTCAGTACTGCTATTGATTCTGCAGTGTGAGAAATAGAAAAGTAGTAAAGTCGGGGCAGTTAGCAAAAATTTAAGTCTTGTCTCCTGAAAGGAAACCAAATGGCAGGTATAAGCCTGTTAATTTGCCATTGAGAACAAATACCAGGAGTGATAAAATTTAAGAGCTCCAAAGGGAGTTAAACCAGGTCTGGCTAAATGGTAGTCCTCTGCAACCTTGAGTCCAGCTTTTCATTCTCCTGTGTGTGTATGTGGGGTTATGGGGGTGTGTGGATGGGTGGGGGATTAAAGAACACTTAAAAATCATTATCACTGTCGATTAGGCAGAGGTGTAGCTGAATACAGATGAATTATGGTCCACCATACTGGTATTACAAGGCTATATGTCTTCTGATTTACCCTGATTTGTGGATTTTTGATTGAACTAGTTAGAAATTCATAGTTCTTAATTTAAGCTCAAGTTTCAGGGTGATTACTATACACAGCAACTAAAACTGACGAATAACTAATAGACTTGTTTAACATGGGTGGCTGTGTTATGTATGCCTATGATTGCCACCACCCAAGTTTGATGCACTGAAAGTGATGAGCACTTTCAAAAAAAAGTGAAATTTGGGGTTTACATAGTTTGCTAGTTGGGTTTACAGTGCATGGAGACCATGGTCCCTGAACTACATTTGGTTTGACATATAGGGATGCTTCAAATCTGCCCAACATACTTAATCTGGGTTGCCAATTTGTATGTGTCAGAAAAGGGTTACAATGGCCAGTTAAAACCATCCCTAAGAAATGTGAACCTCATGCATGACCCCTTTAGGAATGGAAAAAATACTGTTCATTTTCCATCAGACGTTGCAGTAGCAGCCATAATACAAGTAATTAGAGCAGCTGTAAAGCAGAACAGGTAGGACCATCAACAAAGACTGATACAAAGCCTCCAATAATCCATTTTAACATGCCCAACAAGCAATAATAAATCCTGTGAACACAAGGAAAGGGCTTTCTAGCCAGCAAGAGCACACCTTTAATAAAAAATAAATCACCTCATCAGATAAAACTACAATATGCAGGCAGCAAATCTCTCTCTATCTATATATAAAGATGAAAGTTTGAGTGTGCGTATGTGTGTGTTCCCTATACAAATCCACACCGTCCCTTCGATTACCATGAAATGTCACAAACTCTTCGGCACAAAATAACTAAGAAGCAGCTCAAGGGACTTTATTTTAGTGATCTTTAGTGAGCCGTCTACTGTGCAGCTTGATTTAGGGCATGTCCGTTGGTCTTTGCTACGTGATGTAATTCACGGGTGTGTTTTGTGCACCACATGAAATGAACCAATCAGCATGTCACGTGCCATTCCCTTTAAGAGCATGGTGCAGATTGCCTTTTTCAATGGAGCAGTTGGTTCAAGAAAAAAAAAATTCCAAAGAAAAACACACAGATCACACATCAAGCAGTGTGACCAATTATGTGTAATTTGGATGGGATTTACATAAGGTAACTTCTCATCAGCTCATTTTAAGATCCTTCAAGTAATGTTTATGTATACTTATGACTGCAACAGTTATCATGTAATAAATCAGCATATAACTTTACCAATTTCCAGTGGCACCTTCAAGAGGACAAGTGCTTCCAACATGCAAAGTCAAAATGCTTTATATATCTGTGTCTCTGCTTGGGAAGCAAGCTAAAGAAAGGCCAAGAGGTTTGACATGTTTATTGTTAAGGGACATGAATGACCTGCCGAGCCCTGACCTTAGTTATACCAAATACCTGTGGGCTTGTTTCATCATCCATGTCACCATCTTTGTCTAATCTCGTCAGTTGCTCTTAAGAGCGGTACCAGTTATGGCTTAAAACAGATTGCATGCTGTGATGTTTGTTTGGCTAGGTAGTGCAATTCCTGTCTGACTCGACCCTAAAAAGTCTGAACATATCTGTTAAGTGCTGTGTAAAAGTTCACTGAAAACTGAATTGTTTAGTGGTCCAGCAGTGCTGAACTCGAGGACGTGATAAAGGAGCTGTCATTCACAAACTTTGACTTTACAAACTTTTACTAGCCTCTCATACTTAAAGTTCACTTTTAAGATGATGGAAATCGAAAAAGCATTGAATTTAACCTGAAGAAGGTTAAAAATGTGCTACTTACCTGCACCATACTGTTCTGAAGGAATTGGCATAATTGTTTCAGATTACATCTCCATAGCTGGAAGCAGTAAGGAACACACTTGTCAAACAATATGGCCAGATTAGCCATTTCTGATTGGGTGCGTGGAGGCACAATCTCA
The DNA here is from genome assembly GCA_019802435.1 of Corydoras maculifer. Lineage (NCBI taxonomy): Eukaryota > Metazoa > Chordata > Actinopteri > Siluriformes > Callichthyidae > Corydoras > Corydoras maculifer. The sequence goes on from JAFMOD010000075.1 coordinate 775,005, forward strand.
CTCATTACACACCTAAGAAAAGAAACAAAAGTGCAGTTTAAAGTGACTCAATTACGAGTATAAAGAGCGGAGCGACAAAGCCTGCCGGCAGGCACCGAGTGGAAGATTAACCCCTTCACTCCTCTTAAACTCACAATCGCAATACTGTAACTGAGCGAGCACGTCTGCAGGGGGCCAGCTAGTGAATTAAGCGTCAGGGACAGCCAGTGTGTGGTGGAATAAAAGAAACTACTCTGCAAGTGTAGTGGACCTAAAAGCTAGTACATTAAGTTACATCTGGTGCACAATCAGTCCTCAATGACTAAACTAGTCCTGCAATGCTTAATAGTACCCTTCTAGCATTAAATTTAATTTAATTCAGTTTCAGCAACTGTTTTGTAATTAATACATTTTAAAACAAACGTGTTCATGAATTAATGAGCAACTAGAAGCATAGTTTTATTTTTAGGATGTCATAAAATAAAGAAAAATATAAAATATATAATAACAAAAATAAACACATCAAGAAAATTTGTACATAAATCATGTAAAATTATCTGCCACTATAGCGAGTAAATTTATCTTTGTTTAGATTTCTTAAAAAAAATTTCAAAAGACAAGATTATTTATCTTACTTAGAAAGCTATTGAAGTCAAACGCAAGATTTGTTACACTTTTAAAATATTTTCTGACTTAAAGTTAAGGTTTCAGTTTTTGCAGTGCAGGGTTTTTGTTCTCTTGTTGGATATTTAATTGTAACTAGGCAACTGAACTTAACATCTGAAGTAGCTGGACAGGAAAAAAGTAAGTGGGCAGACACCATGTCTGCTTTTCAAAAATTCCACACTCTTAAAGTTTATATATGTGCTTGGAAAAATTAAAATAACACCAGTTTTTATTTTCTTTTTGACATTCGCTTGGTCTAACTTTGTATGTAGAGGCACTAATACTACACATGCGTGGCTGTATGCATTAAAGGTTCTGTGAGTCGATAAATTAGCCATATGTTGCCATGGAATTCAACCATCTTGAGTGAGCACTAAAAACCGGCATGGCATAGCGGGCATAGTGTGTCTAAGTAGCACAGTGCAACCCTGCATGTGAGCCAATTCTGTGTGTGGATGGGCACACGGGTAAATCAGATTTTCCTTTGGGAAAACTGCAGTAACCTGCAGGCCTAATAACTCAAAAGCAAAACAAACCATAATATAGGGCATAAAATACATAAACACTGGACTAAGTTATCATTACAACCCATCTGGCTTGTTAAATTCAATCTGTTAGACTTGCACACACATACACATTCTGTTTTTCTTCAAATTTACTGGCAAGAAAGAGTTTTCTCCACCTGTGGTATGACCACACAAGCCAATAAAAACCAATGAATTCCGGACTCCCAAAGCATTAGAATACATACTATATCCATTTAACCCGATTCAATCACTTTAGTCAAAATAAATTTCATTATTTTGTACAGATGTCATAAAAACATTTATCACAACTTTGTTCATATTAAAAATTTTACAAACATCACCTACTATTTAATTTTTAAACTGCAGATACATTAAATTACTGACTGGTGATTGTTATTGTACTTTATTAATCTCTGTTTGCACCACTAATCAGTGTAAAAAGACCAGCTTCCAGATGTTATCTTGCAGAAGCACTGACATAAAGGTACCCTGGCCATGTGTGCAGTAACATAATATTAACAAATTTAGATCTGAAACTGACACATCTTCAGTCATGGTACTGAGAACACACTTTAAATTCATTTTATGTACATAGTACAAAACACTACGGTTTGTTTCTGTTAATAGGTTTTGAAAATTAAGTAAATACAACCTATGACAAATTACACCATGTAATTATAATTGTCACCTAAATAAACCCTATGTGAATAACCAAGAACACCCCCATTAACCTGATTGATGGGCTCATATTTAAAGCAAGAATACTTTGGTATACAGAGGAGTTTCTGTTTGACTAGTTGTTCAGGTCCTATGGCCTGCAAAACTAGCCCAAATCATCACCCCCTCCACCATAATGCTTGACAGTTGGTATGATTTGTACTAATATACTGTTTGGTTTTAACCAAATAAGGTCTAGTTTGTCCACAAAACATTGTTCCAAAAGATATGTAGTTCAAATAAAGTCATGCTGCCATGTTCTATTTAAAAATAAGACACTTTCTGTGTTTTTTTCCTGTCAACACTTCCACAAAAAATATCAGGAAATGGTGTCACTACTAAATGAGTAGGGCCAATTCAGGAAGGTACATGTCAATCATTTCATGAATGCAATTCTACACATTCTTCACATATAGATTCAAATATATTAAATAAAAAAGAACTTCAAATGCAATTAAATATTAAAACACTTTACTGCTTGACTGTATAAAACAAGCAGCACACATAATTTTACTTATTAATATGATCTGTCTTAGAAAAAGATTTGTTGAGTTGACGTGAACTCTACTGAGGTTCAATTCCAATTTCTCACAAAAGAAAAGAATGAAACCTGATGTTTTATTCATGAATGGCATGTACATCATGTACGTATCTGTGAACACCATTTCAGATTGTAAAGCTGCAAGGGAAAAAAAATCTTGACTATAAAGGCAGGTGAACGTTTCAGGAAATCTGTGCAGGTAGATGGAAAAATTGAACCTGTCATGAATACAAAGACCCAGCAGAGATCACCCAGATCTTTATCTTTTCATAAAGCATAAAGAAAGCAGGAGGCATTTATGTGCCAAGCACACGGAAGTTGAAATAATGTGTGTGTGTATCTGTCTGTCTGTGTGTGAGTGAGCGAGAGAGTCATGTTTGGTGCAGCTGTAGTAGGTTGAGTAATTGTGTGATGACAGTTTCAGTGCACCGAGATCTTCAGGGTATTGTGATCATCTCTGAAGGGTGATTCACCTGCAGTTGGAAACAGCCTTATTTTAAAGTGATGCTCAAATTCCTCATAAAGTCTTACAGGCTGTCATGGATATAGCACCATGCTTGTAGATACATACTCCAAAATTTCTAAGGTGTGTTTTTGTAAAAGAGGTAAATGGTGAGAAATGTATGCATAAATAAGAGGGGGAAAATCCCATACAGTTTATAACAAATTCCTTATTAAAATATTAGAAGAATGGACCAAAGTATTGCTACACATTTAACCCAAACAAACTTTTATTTTATGCCTGTTGGAGTACTGATCTGAGTCTGACCAATGCCTTCAGCCCTATGAGTCTGTGTAGCTCAATTTTCACTTTTTGTTTGAACTTTCAGCAAATACATGATTTTACTTTACAAACATGTTTTTTTAAAAAAGGTTGAAATCCTAAAATACAATAAAAGCTTAAAACTCGACTTTGTTAAATGATGTAAGGAGTGCATGTGGCATTCAATTAGTGACTGTGTTTTTTTTTTGTTTTCATGGTGTTTTTGTTTATAACCTTTATTTGCATGTGTTGAGTTAATGGCTAGTGGCACGGTGGCGTAGTGGTTAGCACGTTCGCCTCTCAGCGCTAGGGATTCCCGGTTCGAATCCCCATCTGGGTGGAGTTTCCATGTTCTCCCCGTGTCTGCGTGGGTTTCCTCCGGGTTCTCCGGTTTTCTCACACAGTCCAAAAACATGGATCAAGTTAATTGAATTCTCAAAATTGCCCCGTTTAGAGTGTGTCTGTGTGAGTGAGTGTGTACCCAGCGATGGATTGGCGCCCTGTCCTGGGTCTATCTGCCCAGCGCCCGAGATGTTCTCCCCTGGATGGGCATGGGGAACCCCACCGCGACCCTAATAGAGGATAAGCGGAAGATAATGAATGAATGAATGAGTTAATGGCTCTAGTTATTGTTAATTCCCTGGACCCGTTTCCCCTTTTCATGCCCTCCTCTTGCTTGTATATATTCTTCTCCTCTTCTCAGTCTCAGAGATTATCAGTTAAGTTAGGTGCTGTCCCTGTATAATTAGTGTCTACTTGCTCTTTGTTTTTTTTGTATATAAATGCTTCTGGGTTATATGCCTACTTTATCTGTTTAATGCATCACTTACAGGGGTGTAAGAAATGGCTTTATTTAACTCTTTATTTAATTTTAATATAAATATTTAACTATTTAAAAATTCAAGGGACATTCCTGTGTTTTGACTGACAGCCCAACATGCATTTAGTAAATTTAAAAAGCTGGTTAAATTTAGGACAGAGAAAAAAATTAACAGTTAAAATTTTAGTGACATTGGTCTAGAAGATTCCACAATTAGCAGTTAAACTTGTAACAGATTACATGAAATAAAGATTAAGGGTAAAAGAGATCGCAACTAAAGGCTTAGTCTTTACAAGCAAGGATTTGTTGTGGTTCCCCACTTTTTTAATGCCAAGCTCAAAGGTTCAAAGACCTTGTTTCTTAGCACATACTTACTTACAACGAATTATATCATGAAATGATTTACAGAGGCAGAAGAAAAGTCCTGCTAGAGCGCGTAACTGCCAAGGGTAGAAATGGCTGCCGATCATTTTAGAAACTATCATACAGTGATGACATAGCCACTTGGGTTTGGAAGTTCTGCAAATAGAAATTGTTTCACAGTCTAGAGTCCTCTGCGTTTAACCAAAATACAGTGAAAATATGTTCTGTTGTCAACTTGTTTAAGGTTGTTTTGGCAAGTTATTGCCCTTCCCAGATTTGATGTGCCAGAGATTACAAAGAAAGACCTTTAAGACAAGTGCAAATCAGTGCTTACAGAGTGGGTAATCAGAATATATAAAGGCACCCCTGATATAGAAACTTATACTGATATATTGGAGAGACATATGCTGCCATCAGTTTAACATATTTTTTTCAGGAACCCCATGTCTATTTCAGCGGGACAATACCAGCCTTCAAACTGACATAGAAATATTGTGCTTCATTAAACCTGCCTACTGTCAAGATTTGTCTCTTGTTAAAATGTATGGCACATAATGAGGAGGACAATCGGACAACAGTGATTACAAACTGTTGAATGGTTAATGTGTTGTGTACAGCAAGAATAGGTTAAAGTTCTATAAAAATCCAACAATCGATCAACAATCTTCAATTCTTAAATAATTAAAAAGTGTAATTAAAATTACTAGTGTGTGACTCAGTGGTATAAACATGTCTCAACATTTGTGAGTTTTTCACGCATTAATTTTCAAACTTGTTTGTAATTAACATACATTTTGGATCAGCAAAAAAAAAAAATTGTCTGTTAAATAAAGAAAATTTCAAGTAAAAATACAATTTACGGTTCGAATCCCCATCTGGGTGGAGTTTCCATGTTCTCCCCGTGTCTGCGTGGGTTTCCTCCGGGTTCTCCGGTTTCCTCCCACAGTCCAAAAACATGGAACAAGTTAATTGAATTCTCAAAATTGCCCCATATAGAGTGTGTCTGTGTGAGTGAGTGTGTGCCCAGCGATGGATTGGCGCCCTGTCCTGGGTCTATCTTCCCAGCGCCCGAGACGTTCTCCCCTGGATGGGCATGGGGAACCCCACCGCGACCCTAGTAGAGGATAAGCGGGAGATAATGAATGAATGAATACAATTTACAGTTTTCAGGTTTTATTGAAATGTACGTCAGTATTTAATATTTAGTATTTATTCGCAAATTTAGACATTTCGATGTAAATGGGAGAATGAAGCGAGTGATGAAGCAATGAAAGCTAATATCAGAGTAGAAGTTGAACTACAGCACTTGGTTGAAATGCAGCTGTTAAAATTGCCCTTAACAATGTCTGAGTGCAGGTAGGTAGTTTAATGGTATTTGAACATTTTTTACATTTCTTTCCTTTCCACATGGCACCACACTGTCTCCTTGCTCACGGCTTGTAGACATTTTTATGATTTATGGCTTTACTTGTCACACGTTGAAAACCCTCACCTATCTAAATACAGCACACTCATTTGTAAGAAGCTGAACTGTGTTGAACTTGCTGCTGTATGATGCACCACATAATCTTGCCCTGCCCGAATCTGCCTGTTGTTCACCAAATTAAACTTAAGCATATACATGAAATTATCTTTAATTAATTAATCTAACTGTTGAAGATAAACTAAAATGTAAACGGAAGATAAACTTCTGTCCGTAAGGAAGTCACATTTTTAAGAAACTACTGAAGACACCTGCATCTTTTTAACAAACACCTGTTGTAGAAAAAAAGGGGGCGGTGTATAGGATCACATAACGAATAGGTTTGATCATTTTAAATAAATTCTAAATGTAAATATAAAATATACTTGCATCATACAGCTATTTGTTATAAATAAAAATCAATAAATAAAAAAAAAATAATGTGTTCAATACAAGGGTAATTATAGTTTCTTTTTTCATGTGATAGGATAAATATAACAATACAAATTTACCCATAAAGCACAGATACTCATTTCTATAAATAAAACAAAGTACAGTAACTTGAGTTATTATTACTTAAAACACACCGTGTTACACAGCGCACCATGCTATACCAAACACAAATCCTATTCTTTTACTGTATATTCATTTCGAAAATACAGCTGCAACCAAGCAGATCATCACAATCACAAATGTTGTGAAGCAACTCCATATTAATATACTATTCATATAAAGGCCTAAAATGGTGAAACAGGTGTAATGGTTATATGATCACATACTTAAATATACATTGTGTTAACAAATATCAGTAATATCTGTTTCTAGGGCTCTAAATTTTCACATAATCCTCAAGGTTAAAATAGAATGACAACGTTTGGCTTTTTTTTTTTCATGGTTGCTCGCCCTCTTACCATACACCAAAGTAACCGCATATTAAAGTGCTCTACTAGTCAGCGATCTCTCCTACTTTCTTATTTGAGAGGTGATTTGTGAGCAAGAGCTTGTTCTGGGCTCTTGTGCCCCTCGAGCACAGAGTGCATTTCCCCCCACATGTTAACAAACATGTAATTTCCATAAACACACTGCTGGAATTGACAGCTTGATTCGGGCTCATCTGCCAAAAGAAGTAGACAGAGGGGGCCGAGAGGGCCTGGTGTGCAGAATCGGGATTACCAGAGGCACCAATGACAATGGTAGGATTTACAAGTGTAACAAGTACTTTTAGCACCTCACAGGGTCTATGGAGCCCCCAGCTGCAGCATTTGAGGGATAATCACCATTATATTTTCACTGCTTGTCCATAAAAACCTCACCCTGTAAGATTAAGCACTTACAATCCATCTCTCATACTCTTTACTTTAGGAAAACTGTTGAGCATAATGACATTTCAACTTGTACTTTGCCATTACTGACATGACAAAAGCTGATTCACATAATTAATACCAACCAACTGGAGCTCGTAGGTTCTGCGTGGCAGTACAACATAGTTTATAACATGGTCTACAACTTAATAAACTGCAAAACCTCGTATGATATTTAATACACAGGATCTAATTCAATTATACCAGTATATAATTGTGTGTCACACATAAATATGTGATGGTCTAAACCTAATATAGTAGCGAGTCACTATCCTAGGGACTATAAAGGATGCTTTAAATGCCTCCCTGGAGGATCATGCCAGCTGACACAATGGCTAAAACGAGAGTAAATCTGATCAAATCTGTATAACATTTACTGAGCACTGTGTCAGAAGGGTCTAATAAATATTTATGTTGACAGGCAGATTTGCAAGTGAATAAAAAGGCGGAAGGATTAGACATGATTCTTTGTAGAGAGGCAGGCCTGAGAGGTGGTGGCCTTCCATGGGACTCGCACTTAATCTGATTCCTCTGTGAGTGGAACGCCAAACACTACAGCCTTATCTTCACCAGGCCTCTTTGAGAGGTTATAATTTCTCGCTTCGCTGAAGCCTGAACAGGGCTTGTTAGTGCTACAAAGCAAAGAGAAAAAGGAGCGAAAAAGATAGAAAGAGAAAGCTGCCATCATCTCTCTGGTCAGACACATTTCCGTTTCTGATAACAGTCGGCTTGTAGGGTAACCCAGGAGGACAACCAGCACTCACACACATACGCACTGCTTGTTGTAAAACTATCCACAGTTCTAAGTGGAACTGACTCACATTGCTTGCTGAATTCAATTAGCTATGAAAAAAGAGAAGTAAGAAAAAAGAAGAGACTTTTCATCTAATTGACCAAACATAAAGGTAATCTACATTATGAAAATCAGCATTACACAGGACAGTGGGGTTGGCAGTAAAAATAAATATATGTGAAATAACATGTACACTAAATTGGAAAAAGCATTATGACACACTTCTTAATATCTTTTTTTTTGCATTTTATTCAGTTCACTTAGGACTTTTTATGTTTCAAACAAACAGTTTGGGGAAGACCTTTTTTTATAAGTGACCCAGTGTAAAAATCAAGGTCAATAAACACATAGTTGTGTGCATTGTGTGAGTTTGGTGTTGAATAACTGACCCACACAATGCCCTGACCTCAACCACATCAATCACATTTGGGATGAAATAAAACAGAGGTTGCAAGCCAGGCTTCCTCATCCAACATCAGTGTCTAACCTCATTTAAGATCTTTTGGATGAATTAGAAATAATTAGCACCAACACAGTCCAAAATAATTTAGAATGCCTCTCCAAAATTAAGCTATTATAAAAAAAGCTATTATAGCTAACATGGGGGATCAACATTGATTGGATGTAAAAAATGTCCCAGTATGTTTAGTTGTTCCAATATAATGTATATATAATCAGTCACTTGATTTGCAAAATTGGCATTGTATTATTTTTGTGCCTCTCATGCTTTATTTTATTACAACCAGAAAACATTGCAATCGAAAAAAAAAAAATCTTAAACTCCTTCTTCGGATTTTAATTTAAAATTATAATGTCATAATAATTAACAAGTTATACTTTATTTGAAATTTCCAAAAATATGTTTTGGTTTCTNTCCAATATAATGTATATATAATCAGTCACTTGATTTGCAAAATTGGCATTGTATTATTTTTGTGCCTCTCATGCTTTATTTTATTACAACCAGAAAACATTGCAATCGAAAAAAAAAAAATCTTAAACTCCTTCTTCGGATTTTAATTTAAAATTATAATGTCATAATAATTAACAAGTTATACTTTATTTGAAATTTCCAAAAATATGTTTTGGTTTCTCAGGAGGAATAATATAAAAATTAAAAGCTCTGCGGCTCCTAAATATCCACCTCAGAAAGAAATCATACTAGTTGCATTAAGCACTGGTATAGAACCTCTTCTGCTGCTGAAGTCCATGTAGCTGATGATAAAATCCACCCAGTCTATAACAGCAATTACATTCCCACTCGTACATACATGAGTAGACTAAAACAGTGAATCAGGCCATGAATTTGATTTATATTTAGAAGACTTTGTTCATGCTAACTATTGGCTAGCCCAATTTCTTAATGCGGACACCTGGGTAAATTCTACACATTGTAGTGTCTTGGACAGGCAGGTTAATGTTGGTACATTACATAATATAGGATAAAGCGGAAGATGATGGATGGATGAATGGAAAACAGAGGTTTTAGTAGCAGTAATGTTCCTGGGGAAAGCGGGACAAGTTTATGGCATTATTACAAATCTGAGAGAAAAACCAGATTTTTGCCACATTCTATGAGCAAAGAGTAAACAAATATATCACATGCTCAATAGTATTTAGTTATTCAGATATTATAATATAGATTTATTTGTCACATAAAATGTAGCAAATACAATGTGCAGTGAAATGGGCCATCTTTGTCTGTACATACAATACAATACATACAATACAATACATACTATATGACAAGTGGTGAGATTAAAGTCTTGACTCAAATCCCTCTGGTCATTAAACAAATAAATATTTACAAAAGAAAGAAACAGTAAAAGGCCTGTTACAGAGTGTTCACACACTGTGCATATGCAACTGAAGGAACACATGTCTGATAAAAGCCAGCAACTAGGGTTGACAACATTTTTTACAACAAAATAATATATACCCATTTTGTCCGGTTTATGGTGCAATGGTGGTGTGAAAACTTGTTACGTGAATATTCCTTTTAATTCACTAAAACATATATATACAACTTTTATAGTTTTATACAACTTTTAAAAGCAGTTTTTTAGAATCCTAAGTCAAGAATTGTAGAAAGCAATCAAAGATGCAGGTAGCAAAAATAACTCTCCTTAATCTATAACTTAACTAACACAGTATCATTTATACATACTTAGATGGGTACATAAAAATATGTTTCTATACAGTTTACTTTGCATTAAATACCAAAAAGTAAAAGTTTCCTTATTTATAAAATTCTGGTTAATATTCTGACCAAAACGTGTTAAGTCTTAATATTTAACAATTTCTGTTTGTCTCATTTTTTACCAGGTCTGTATTTATTAGCACTTGCTTTGAGATAAAAAATTCTAGACATGTTTATGAAAATAGCTTTGTGTTTGCTTTCATCAATTTACAAACCTGCATACAACTTAAAACAAGCTACTTTATCATCTTTTTATTTAGTTTGGTTTTGAGTTTCCCTGAAGCACCTATGTGATTGACTAAAGCAACAAACAATTAGCTTCTGCAAGCTAATTGTGGGCGGCATGGTGGCTTAGTGGTTAGCATGTTCGCCTCTCAGCGCTAGGGATTCCCGGTTCGAATCCCCATCTGGGTGGAGTTTCCATGTTCTCCCTGTGTCCCCCGTTGCCTCACCGACATATCTGTTTGGATGAAGGCCCGTCATCTCAAATTAAACTTAGAAAAATCAGAGATTCTCATTATCCCAGATAAACCCTCAATCCATCACGACCTGACCTTCCAAATTGATGGCTCCACAATCTCCCCAAGCGATTCTGTCCGGAACCTTGGTTTCACAATAGACTCCCACCTTAAACTCTCTGATCAATGATTGTTGTTGACTTGTGTTTAACCAGCCCAAGCGAGCACATGTCACTCCTTTACTCACTTCCCTCCATTGGCTCCCTGTAGCTGCTCGCATTCAGTTCAAGTCACTGACTCTAGCATACAGAACCATTTCCGGATCCGCCCCCTCCTACCTTCACCCCATCTTTCCTAAATACACTCCGACCCGTTCTCTTCGCTCCAACGATGATTGCCGCCTGACGATTCCACCTCACCGAACAGGTAAGTCTCACTCCGTGGCGTCCACCACTGCAAAATGGTGGAATGCTCTTCCCAAATCTGTCCATAAGGCAGAATCACTGAATAGTTTTAAAAAATTGCTGAAGACACATCTCTTCAACAAATACCTGTTGTAAAAAAAAAAAAATAGTTTTAAAAAATTGCTGAAGACACATCTCTTCAACAAATACCTGTTGTAAAAAAAAAAAAAA
>JAFMOD010000075.1:788330-872135 GCA_019802435.1 Corydoras maculifer
TGAGTAAATAGTGAGCAGGACGCTTCATCAGACGCGCACTGACAGAGGGCGCATTGTTTTTGCCGCGAAGCCGCACGCTGAGAAATTCTATTTTCGGTTTTACTTGCCGCAGTAATTATATGCATTGTTTGGCGAGTATAAAGAAAATAAAAGTGCATGCATGTGTCTCCCCCGGTCAATTGGATTCTGACAGTTCGAGCCGAATTGGGTACACGAACGCGGCTTGCCAGCTCGTAATGACGCCGCTGTTTGTGTGGAACAATTTGGCTCTAAACAGCTCATCAGCGGCTCCGAGAGTCTGTCAGCGAGAGCGCCGAGTGACACGTCTTCCGTGTCTCCGCCTGTTATTAGCACGTCTCTTAAGACAAGCTCAATTATCTGACACTGCCCGTAATTTTCCTTCCTTTTCCAGCACAATGTAAAGTTCCTCTCCTTTATTTCCTGAGCCGCTCATTTGGACGGCGCAAACAAGAAGAGACAAGAGTGGGTGGAGGAGACAATTTGACGAAAAAATCTTAAGGGGGCCAGAGGGAGGTGGGCTGCTGGGGAGAGGGGTGGACGGGACAACATGAGTCAAAAACTAATTTGATGCTTACTTTACAAGAATAAATAGTTTCAGCGCATACTTTGTCAAATATATGTGGCAGATATTTGGATGATAACTTGATAGATGTCTGTCAGCTGGAAACAACGCAGTTGTTGCTGCGTCACTTTTCAGAGTCCTATTCCAAAATAAAGAATTCATCCAGAGTATATGCACCCATCAGTCATATTGGGTCACTTCTTTAAACTCACTTTAAGAGCACATTCTAATTTACAAAAGCTAGAAATGAGGTACAAATACATTTGAAATAGATCTTTAATGTTTTTGTATGTTTCTGGATTTTTAACCTGCATTTTCATCAATTACAACTACGCCCACAAAAGCAGCTCTATATCAACAGCTATTAAAATTATTCCGGCTGTGTAAAAATGTACTCCGAACACATTCTCATTTTTGGTATTTCTTCAAAAAGGTTATTTATTTTATTCTTAAGAATAAGTAAAAAGTACGAAACACTTTCAAATATAAATCTTTATTACTAAAGTCTGTGGTTGTTTATTTTCTCAGTATTAGTTAGTCATGAATGTTAGCCTTTATATCTATATTATTAATAATTTAATAAATACAATCAACTTTAATTAAAATAATTTAAAAGTTTAAAAATACTTAAGTCTCGTGTCCCCTTGTTTGATCACTATCCATGAATCAACAGAGATTGGCTAAAGTAGTCATACGTGAAATTTGGACACGCTAAAATTAGATGTTTTGTCGATTTTTTTTTATATCATTTACTATATGAAACACATTTATATATGTCAGTTAAGCTTATTGGTACTAAATAAAAATATTAAAATGTAAATATATAATGTGTTGTTCCTTTTGAATTACCACAATTTACAATTAATCTAATACAAAATGATAAACACATTACAAAAAGGTTTAAATAAAATTGCTTTTAAAAGTGTTGACATTTGTTACATGTAGAAAACATATCACTGTCAATAAAAACATGCAATTCAACCAGTGGTGATAAAATTTGTACACTGTATTTAAATCACAGCTGCATGGCAAAGAACTGAATACATTTACTTGTGAAAGCCAGAATCAAAACTGTTTGAGTAAAGATCAACAACTGATGTTTATAAGAAGGACAACACTTAAAGAAAACAATAGAAAAATCTAACTAATGCCATTTATATTCATGTCTGTAATGTCAACACTGACTGTCTTTTCAACAAACATATTCCTTTAAAGAATTTTCTGAAATGTACAAACATATTAAGTTGGATCTTTTCACTTTCGCGGTGGTAATGCATTTTCTTAATCTGAATCAGATGTTTTAATACACCAATTATAGACCCTTCTTTTTTCATCAAATGTCAAAACATTCAGGAAATCAGTCTATAAACTGTAATCTGTTAAAAACTTCTCTGTTTTGTTAAAACCTTTTAGTTGAAAAAGTTAAACAATTTTTTCACAGCAAAAAGTTCATAACTTATAAGTTGCCATGAGAACGGGCAAGTGGTAATGACAGCAGTTCTATGTGCAGTAATGCATGTAAAATGCAATTATTCTAAACACAACAGGTATCTCATGGGATTCATTCTAACACACAAAGACTTATGCTTTAGTGGTTACATAGCATGAGATGGTCATTTATACTGAAATTGCCCTGATTGGCAGAGTGAAGTTTACAAAGATGGCACTGTGTGATTGTGGGAAACGAAGAGATACAGGGCAGTTCATCATGAAGTGTGTATTCCTGTGTGGAGTGACAATTGCATGTATGTGACAGGCTTTCAAAATAAAAGTGTTCCTTCATGTAAAAAGCTCTATTCTTCCAACCACTTACTCACTCGCCCTTGCTGCAATCTGGAGGTTTGGGACTACACTGCAGCAGGGGTCACTCCTGTAAAGAGGCCTAGGCTGTAATCAAGACTAGTCAGAGGAAATAGTGAACTTAAAGGAGAAGTTCCAACACAATTTGCAATGGATTTTATTTTTTTTCTTGATGGAGTTGGGGTGGGTTTGGGGGTCAAATCAGAAGGCTTGGGAGTCAGATATATTCTGTGCATCAGGAGTTTACAAGGCAGGTGCTGTTTCACCACTGTGGATACAGTGTATCTCATCAACACAGGTAGAGCACCCCACAAATGGGAAGGAAATTGCAGTAGATATTGAGGCAGTGCACTTGAGGTCGTGGAGAGAAAACACAACAGAACAGACACCAGTTGCAGTGTTGCCTCTGTGTTTTTCCCACCGCAGATGGACGCCTGTAATCAAAGAGACAGTCTTGTCCAGATTACAGTCTTCAATCAGACAGCCAAGAAAATGATATGTACATCACTCTTGCTACGGCCGCTACAGCACCTTACTGCATATTACCTGTGTCAGACCTGCCAGAGCCCAAGCAGGAGACAGAGAAGCCATCAGACACCTGCCACTCCAGGGGGTTTGAAAGAACAAGTGACTGTCACCAAGGAGACCTGCCGCTGACGTTCCTGCATTATAGATATTCACTAAAAGAGACCATTCCTTTCTGGTCAGTATGTGAGTCTGAGTATCTGTTGTGAATGGCAGCTCATAAAATTGAGGTGATGAAGGTTGCAACTAATGTACAGATCTTAGGTCAACAATTAACACCAAATGTATCTCAAGTTGACTGAAGAAAAATCGTAAATGGTTTGGTCATATGTTCTGGATGCTCAACTAAAGTGAAAAGTGCCTTACAGATCCTACAGGTCATGCGACTGAGAAGAATAGGATGTACAAACTGAATAGATTAAGTAGCACTAAATGGTAAAGACCAAAATTTGGCTCATCAGCCCAGAACCTGATCTGTTATGCAGTCACAAAAACATGCAAAATGTCATTTAAAAACCTCTTAAACAGAGATGGCGAATAAAATGAATTAAATCTTTCTTCCTGGAAGAGCAGAGATACAAACCTGTAATTTCCTTGAAACAAGAAAGCACCTAATTAGAGCCTGTGAGCATTACACACCTCTCTCCTGGTCAGACAACACGCCAAACAATTGCAGCTCAGGGTGTTTGCTATTTTCTTGCTTCAAATTTCACATCTCTTCTTACAAGACACCCCAGTTAAATGTAGATGACAAATAATGGCTGAATGCTTTTGGACAAAAACAATCCAAAGCAATGCATTTTGGTTTTGCAAAGGAATTATTTGCATAATATCCCCCTTTTCTCACCTACCGGTAGCAATCCACCTTGAAAAGACGAAAGATTTGACCACAATGTCACTTTCGCCTTCTCTTGAAATCTATTTTCTCTCTCTCCGATATCTCTGCTGAGCTATTCCAAACACACACACACCTCCTTGAGCCCTGCTGACACTGTGTAGGGAGGTCACCAAATTGTCCAAACAACGAAGAAAAAAAAGAAATAAAAATCACTGACCTGCTACAAAATTGCCCATATTCAGCAAAAAGAGAATACCAGATTACTAAGGTGATCCATGTGGCATTGTCTATTCTCATTTATCAGATGGATAGAATAGATAGATAGACAGATTAGATGGACAGATTAAATAGACTAGATAGATAGGTAGGTAGGTAAATAGATAGATGCGCATACGTGTGTTGCTCTGCAGTTGATCAAGCAAAGACAAGTAAATGCAGAGTGAAGCCACACAAAAAAGCTTTCACTTTCTAAAGACAGTTAGAGGAGACTATGGAGCATGGCCAAGAAACTTTTAGCTTCAGTACCATCAGTCTGAGCTTGTCAAACTGACAGGCTAACTGCCATCACTCACGCACTTTGCAGCAGAAAAGTTCTAAAAGTACATATTACTTCATAACATGAAAGCATTGAAGCATCATGATTTGATCTGAAAAAGACATTTCCAATCAAACTGCAATGTGGGTGCAATACATAGGCATGATGAAGAATGGATTAAGAAAAAATATATATGATAAGTGATATTATGAATAATATTACTTAAAGTGAAAACTAAAAATGATGATTCCTCTCAGGTCAGTTATTAATCAGTTTAAGACAAAGTTTAAGACAAGACTAAAATATTAGTTATTACAAGAAAGATAATCTACAATTATAAACCTGTATAAATCAGTGGCTAAAGTATGTGAACCTTTAGAATTAGCAAAGTTAGCACTATGTCCAGGGTGAGTGCCCATTATTCATAGAGCTCTGAATTCTAAATCATACCAGCAAATTCTAAAGGAAAATGTCTCGACCTCTGTCCATGAGAAAGATTACTTTAGAATGTTGGTCACGCAACAACACAATGACCATAATCAAACAAGAGGTTTTATCAAAGAAAGGTTTAAAGAAAAGTTTTAAATGTCAAAGTTCCGTTCTTAACCTATTAGAAATGATTTTGTTGGCCCTGATGCAAGCAGTAAATGGAAATGATGGAAATCAACAATGTTTAATACAGATATATGAGCAAAAATATATCCAAGTTGATATGCAGGACTTACAACACGAACAATAACCTAAAATTCAGTTGCAGTTGCAAGGCGTCAGACCAGGTACTGAAATTGCCCTTCACAATTTTGTAATTTTTCCCCTTTCATAAATAAATCAAATATATAAGCTTTTTATTGCTTTAAATTGGTCCTTTTTTCTACTCATGGAACTTTATCTGAAGTTCTGATTAAATTTTAGCTGAAAAAAAAGGTTCACAAACTTATAAGCACCACAGTATATCTTAATAATTATTTAATTACACTTTTTCCCATTATGGTGTATAAAATAAAGCACTGAGCCATGCATTTTGGACAATTGTATGCTTCCATTGTGGTGGAAACAGTTTGGGGAATGCATTTGTCTGTTTCAGCATATGTGTGCAGAGTGCACAAAGCAAGGTGTGATTGGGTGAGTTTGGAACAATTTAATTGGCTTAAACAAATTCCTAACCTAAACTCTAACCAACATCTTAGAATAGAACAGAGACTGCAAGTTAGGCCCTTTCATCAAACATGGATTTTAAAAAAAAAATAAATGATGAGACTGGGAAATGTTTCTAACTAGGCATGAACATGAACTTGTATAGTATGGTCTTTGTAACTGTCCACTGTGAGCACTTTTGGAGCCAAAAATAAATTCCTTGTGTGTGCATATATATTCAACTTTGTCAAAGAATCATTTTCCTTTGTTCACTTTAATAGGATGTTCGATTTATTTATTTATGGAGTTACAAAAAAACAGGCAACAACTATTTTTACAGTTTTGCAATTACAACAAAAAACATTGAAGGCCTTTCCAGAACAAGATTAGTCTTAATCACAGACATCACTTCACAAATTGTTTTTAATTTTTAGCACTTTGCTCAGTCCATCCAATACCTTAACTATTAAACAACCACTTATGTTTGCACCACAGCTCCTTCATTTAAAACCTAATGGATTTTCTTAATAATAAGAAAATACCATGGTTTCATAAGAAAATATTCAACTGCAGTGCTTGATCAAATACTTTGATTCTTTCTTTTAGAACATAAATGACTGAGGCCCATCCGTAATATGCTAAGAGCATCTGGATGTTTTCACAGGAACACAGCAGTGCTTCTTTAAACTCACTCTGCAAAGCTTGTGCCTCTTTCAGCTGAAGTGAATGTTGGTCATCTTGCAAATTGCAGTGATATATTTCAGTCCTGTACATCACTGTGAAAGCGCAGGGTTATTCGTGCAAGGTGGTAACGATAAGGGAATCGCCAGACACGCAATGATAGAATTTTAAAAAGTGCTGAATTCTAAAGATAATAAAATAAACCATTTCTCTAGACTCTTCTCTCTACCATTACACAGCTCTGAAAGGAGTAGCAAATTGTGTCACAAATACAGCAGTGAAAAAAGCCTTTGTGCTATTATAGTGTGTTTCCCACTCGTCTTCCTATTTATCTTATTTGTATATTTTGCACATGAATTGAAAGAAGTGTCTGACTACGCAATTACTTTGCAATTCAGAAAGAGTGGGCCAGTAAAGGAGAAATATGCAAAAGCCTTTTACTACCTTAGACCTGACTACATCTCCGAGTCAGATGCAGGCCAGTAGAATTACACCCCTCCATCTGAAAAACATTCCCCTTATCTACTTTCAACTTTTAAATTAAAACCTGTCATTTTCTTCCTCTGTCCATACTTGGCTCTGAGAGACTTGATTTTTGTAAAATAAAGACACCTTACTGCAACAGCAGTGTTAACATTCTCGCCAAGGTTAACACACCCTCTGAAAGGAACTGCTAAGTCCTGATATATTTATATATTTAAATAGTTCTTCTACACTAAGCTCAAGTTGCATTTCATCCTGCGCTCCAGAAACTCATCTTGGTGGGCAATTATTTAGCACTGTGACTGAGCTTATAAAAAACAGTAAAGTGGAAACATGACAATAGTTGTGTACACAGTATACTTCACCTGTGCTCTGTGCTGTCCATCAGACTGCTAAGCTTTAATCTGAGCAGTCCAGCAGAAACTCTGCCCTGTATTTCTTTATCCTCACTGGTGGAGTTCCACTTATCAGTATGGCTGTGTGGTCAGGGCTCCACGCTGGGACAGAATCGATCTCCACGCACGGCGGGTGCAACATTCTGCCTCTCGTCCCTCTATCAGAATAAAGAAAAGCAGTGTACATCACACGAGGCAAGAATAAATACACAACACAATGTTTACATCCGAGTTCCTTCATGGAGAATGTTATCAGTCAAAAAGCATTACATCAAGTTGGCTTGGTTGGATTCAGAATAAGGAAACGTTGCCTTAGTACGTGAGGGCAGTTAGGTGAAACTCCATAGCCCTTGCTGTAATGGCGTTGTTCACGCAGTGGAAAGGTAAGGTATGATTCATGAACCCTGACTCGCCCCCTCTCCCCCCTCCCCCCAGGTCTGCACAGCGCTATTACAATATTCAGATTACCGTGCACTGGAAATTAATTGGACTAATTAACATACAAGTAAATGATGATACCGTTAACACATTTCATTAACTCAAACTGTCATTCCATGTTCGTAGTGCACTCTGTATTGCATTACAATGAATTGATTTCATTAAATTATGCAAATGAAAGTTGGCAGGGAACGGACGTGCCCTTTCCCGCCGTTCAAAGCGCACTGCTCCGGTTCCCATCCACAGCAGGTTGACCTATAACACACTTAACATGTAACACACTTTTCAAAGTACTCACGCTTTTATTACGCAAACCTTTAACCTAAGTGTAAAGATTAGCTTTGTCGCTTTGATCAGACCGAGAGAGCCAATTATTGTCGAGGCATCTTTAGACAACCAGACGCGGACAATGAGAACAAACACAAAAGATTTGATTATCTTTAATTCAATCTCCAAACTGCACATCTGCTGCTACTATTGCAGTTCGTTGCTATCCGGGTTCGATGCTGTAGAATTCAGGACGTTAGGTTTTTTGGTATTCACCTCCACTCGTTTTTGAATCACTCACTCCTTCTAAAACCTTTGTTACGTTGGAGGTGTATTAATACCTTAAACCACGAGCTTTCGGATAGATTTATCTGAACCACCAATTCCAACAGCCATTAAGCGCGTTTGCTTTTTATTCTTGAGCTTTGGGACTAAAGTCCATTGCGGGTTTAAACCAACCCTGGTTTTCTAGAGGGAACGAGGCAACATTTTTGAAATGAACAGCATGAAAACTATGATTTAATTATAGTACAAAATGTGGTTGGTCATTGTGTATAGGACACTGAATGATCGTCTTAGTCATTTAAGTCAGAACCAGTGACCTCAACATAAATGCAAAACGATTTAAGGGTTAAATGACCCAGTCTGTTACTACAGTGACATCTACTGGACTGACCCACAGAGATTTTGCCCACATGCTCATTACAGCCATACCCCAAGTCATCCTGCATGTAAAAAGGTACCATCACAAAAGTTATTTAATTAAAAAAACATGATCAAATATGAAATCATACCTATTGTTCCGCACAATGTGATGTAGCTTCACTTTACTGCAGCAGTAACTCCGCCTTGATTAAGACCCAATAACCAGGTTAAAAAAAAGTCAGATCTTGAACTATAGTCAACTAAATATAAACCATTTGAATGCTGATCAAATTAGACAGGATAGAGAAAACAGGACAGCTGACAGTTTCTTTTAGTTGTTTTAGTGTGAAATAAAAAGCTGCCCTCAAAATTGGGCATTGTACAATAGTTTGAAGCTTTTTCCAGAAAAAAGACCAAATAATACGAGACATGTTACAATGTTATTTATAATGAGAAAATCAGAAATGACCTCACAAATTAGGGTGACATACTAAAACTGCAAATGTAAGGGGCGAAATGGAGGGTTTTTTTTTTTGCAAAAATAATAATAAAAATATATAGTGTTCCATCAAGTTACATTTCTGTAATGTTTCAGCAAAGTGAGACATTCGGAAAATCAATCACATTGAGATTTTGTGTCATTTTAAAACAGAAACAGACTGGCAACAAAGCTGAAAAAAATCATGCCTGCTTTACATGGAATAATCTCTCATAAGAAAGTGCAAAACAATCACACAGAAGGGAGATATAATCCTACACCATCGCTTGATTAACAAACTGCATACCAAGGGCAAAAAAGAAAAGTGTGTCCTTCAGGAACCTGTAAAGCATATAAAAGAGTTCTGTTCTCCTTATAAAAGGTCATTATCAAATTGTGGCTATATAGCAGTAATAAAGTTTTTTATTTACCACATACACGTGAAAATGATCTTGAACCCTGACCTATCCTCATGCTCCCAACAGATTCATACGTAAGAAATACACCACATTGCAGCCATATTTAAGCCCCGTGCTGACCTCATTCAAATAACAACAAACCACAGTGGAAGCATAGTGAACTCACATATCCTTGTTCACTATTAAAAAATAATCCACCTTATACAGAAGAGTCCGGCCTATAAGAGTGAAATTCCACAAATCCTTTGGCGGTTCGAAGATTTAAATTCTCCCTGTGGTTTGAAGGTGATTTGAGTGAATGTCCAAACAGCATAGGAAACAGACAGCATACTGCCCCAGTAACAGCGTATTCGTTCTTCCATAAAGATCACCGTGTGGCACAGCTCTACAAACATATAACCCAGAAAGAGGCTGAACACCCTAATCAGATACACAAAATTCCCCATTTCATTTCAAAATCTCAAATGTAATTTTTGATAAGTTCAGTCTTAGAAAACAAAATGACATACTGGAATTATTATACAGACCCCCCCCCCCCCCAAAAAAAAGATTTCTTAAAAACTAATTTAGGAGATGAGACACCACAAAACCAGCTTACTATGCAAAGCCTCATAAATATCATTTGCTCAAAAAGATTTAACAACAAATTTATAACATCTGATCAAAGAGAATAATGAGGAAGAAAAAAATGTTTTTTTTAATTGATTGTTCGTTTTTGCCATTCTTTAGCTTGCCAATGTCATAGCGTAAAAAAGGGCAACTGGCAGAGCCTTAAATTTGAATACCTAAAAAAAGGGCTACATTTAAGAAACCATATTTGCGTGGGTTTTCTTTCTTTTTCAATGAAAAGCTTATGGACAAGAACTTCATCACAATCTTTTCCCAGCACAACTGTGGCACACTTCATCCTAATGTTCACCCAACATCCTCCCACAGAATGCACCAACAAACCACACTACGTGCTCTAAACTAGTCATCAACCTTACTCCACTTACCAGATACAGAACCTCCTTTGGAGAGCTCGCACCCATTTAAAGACATACACAATAAAACAGTTCTGTTACTCTCCTCTGCAACTCTACTTTTGTACACCACATAAAGAATAAGGCATTTCAGTGTTTTTATACAGGAACCACCTTAAACGAGTCTGGTCTGCTCCACTCTCTCCATAAAAGGATTACAGACATTAATTGATATTCTGTATTTGTAAAATATTTTTATATATGTGCATTCACGCAAATGTATTGATTTACGTAAACGAGAGTTATCTGTCCGGGTATAAAAAGCAGAATACGCTGGAGAGTTAAGAGTCTAGCGCACTAATGTCCAGGTGGGTGAGGATTACGTGGTCTTGAGGCCGAGAGCAACGAAACCTTGACGGTCTTTATATTCAACGACTAGCTGAATATATGTAACTTAGTTCCTTTCTTAAGAAATGAGCAAATCCCCATTACTCTGAAGCTTCAGTGGCTGCCACTGTGACAAGTTGCAGCGGGATTTCAGCTGTGGCAAGCAGTTCCTGCGAGTTTGACGTGTTGACTGTGGCATTAACTGTAGCGAGACCCTGGACGGCACCCGGCTGGATGTTGGTGAGAATGAGTGTAGTTGCTCCTGAGGTGATGATATTGTCAGAGGGGGCTGTCTCCACACTTGCCACCACTGTGCTGCCGCTGCCCTTTTTTTGATGTGTCTTTATATGCTTGGCCAAGTGGTCGCTGCGCATGAAGCGCTTTGAGCACTCTGGACAAACAAACTTCTTCTCCCCTGCAGCACAAGAACCACGATTAAATATAAACTCAGATTACAGCATGCTTTTTAGTCAGCTGAAATCACACTTCAGGCAATCACTTTATGACTGAGAGCAAGCAACTTCAAGGGAGTTTTCTAAAAGCAACAAGCTGATACAGAGCCATAAGACATTGTTCAGTATTACACAAATACAAATCTTCTCCATGATAAAAATGTATAATTTTGCAAAACTGTCAAAGCTGACATTCTATACTGTTTTTAAATTTTCCAGCAGTTTCCAGCACAGTGCACTATGATTACGGCATTTATTTTCACTAAAAACACTATAATACCATCAGATCTAATTCAAACAAATACAATTAAAAGAAAAAGAAATGTCAGTATATTTAAATAAACGCTGAACATTTATGTAATAAAGCAAAGGCATAACATTTTAAAAAAAAAATTTTATTGTAATGTAATTGTAATTTCAGTGTCATATTTATTAAACCGCAGCCCTTTAAGAGCACAGTCTCCAAATGTAGAACATGAGCTATAATTGCAGCACTTGATGTAAATAATGCTACTGTCTGGTGCAGGACTACAAACTCTGTGTATCTATTTTATAGACCTGAGTGAGCTATGGATATAGAGCACACAGCTGCTCATGTTCCACACGTCACAAAGCATATATTTAAACTTATACGTGAAATAATATATTTAAATATAGGACAATTACATTATAATTCTCATTGATTGATTTACCTTTATTAATCCCATAGTGCGGAAATTCAAAAAGTGAGAAAGATCATATCCGATGTAACACATTGGGAAAGGAAAAGACAGGTGATAAATAAAACCAGCCCCAAACTATGATCCTAAAGGACACAGAGTAGAACTATGTAATCAGGTTCTTTCATTCTCCTTGTTTTACACCCACTGGATGTTCTAATCAGCTCGGTTGATTTACTTAAAAATCTTTGGCCGATTCTATTTTAATGAGCATAAGAAGTGGCAGCAATCGAAAACTGATCTCACAACAGAAAACCGTGAGCGGTTTTGAATGTTGCAGTTAGTATGTATATACTAATAACTCTTAAAAAGGTTAAAAAAATTTGACAGATTGAAACATAGTGCAAGTCATGAGATTTTCCTTTTGATTTCTGTTAAATGTTAGTGTTCTGGGTAAACTTGCAGACTATGCAAACGTTCTAATTGCAAACAAAATTAAATAATTAAATTAATAAATTAAGTAAATAAATAAGGGTGGCACGGTGGCTTAGTGGTTAGCACGTTCGCCTCTCAGCACTAGGGATTCCAGGTTCGAATCCCAATCTGCGTGGAGTTTCCATGTCCTCCCTGTGTCCGCGTGGGTTTCCTTCAGGTTCTCGGGTTTCCTCCCACAGTCCAAAAACATGGATCAAGGTCAATTGAATTCTCCAAATTGCCCCATATAGAGTGTGTTTGTGTGAGTGAGTGAGTTTGCGCAGCGATAGATTGGCGCCCTGTCTTGGGTGCATCTACCCAGTGCCCGAAATGTTCTCCCCTGGATGGGCATGGGGAACCCCCCGCGACCCTAGTAGAGGATAATCTTTTAAAATCATTAAAAGTTGAAAAATGTTCAATTATTTATGCCTATTTTCTCCGTGCACACAATGTAAAGACAGTGTTTAAACTCTTACACAAACTGTGTGTCATAGCCACTTTGTGCCATAAGATCTCAGAGCGCTGATATAAACAGGTAAATTGTCTTTACTCTACTAGTCTCTTTTTTAGATTAATCATTTCAAAATAAGCAACAATACTGGCCAACGAAACAAGCAAATAAAACTACTTAAGTACTTTATTAGAAACACTGTACTAACACTGAGTGGCTCCTCCCTTTCCTCTTCAATCAGCCTAAAGTTTTAAGATGAATTCACTGCAATGCTTTTCTGATCTATTTACTGGTACATCTAATTATTATCTGAGTTACTGTAGCCTTAATGTTAGGTCGATCCAGCATGGCCATAATTGACTGACCTCTCTCAACAAGCTGCCATGGGATTCTGCTTTGAACTTCTGCTCTTTAGAGATCTTTTTTATTTTAACATTATAAATGACTATAAATGGCTGTGTGTAAAAATCAGGGAATCATCAGTAAAATAAAAAAGGAAACGAACAAACTAGCTTGTCTGCCAACATATCATGCCACAGTTCAAAATCACAGATCACATTTCCCCCAATGTTTTATCTACCATATTATGCTGCATGAGTAAATACATTGCATTGGTGTTACATGACTGACTAATGGAACTTACGCTAACAAAGTGGTAAGTGTAAACAATAAACATCAGTCACTAAGGTAGTGTGAATTTAAATGAGTAAAAATTTAAGAGAACGTCAAATACCCACAATCTAAACCATTAGGGTGTGCATGTATCTGTTTATCATTTAAGACATAATAAAAAGATATGATTAATACTTGCTTTTTGTAGGTCAATTCTCTGTTCTGTCTTTTCTATAAAAAAATACCATTGCTATAGATGCTGTGTTTCCTCCACATTATTGTCACTTCTGTATTAATTAAATAAGTTAACCTCAAAACTTTTGTGACAAGTTATTGATATTTTGAAGCATAGTTTTTTTAGTAAGTGGGGAGTGACTGCAGTGAGTTGATCATTATTGTAAAATAAGCCCCTTGACAAGGATTTAATAATGATTTGCTATGCACCAAGTTGCACTGGATCACCCTTCTATAAATTATATAAATAATAATTTATATAAAATATACTATAAATTATATGAAGGAGATTCTATCAACATGTTAAGCAGGTTCTATCAACTTGTTAAGCAGAAACAGTCGCATAATGACCAAAGCACCTGTATGTGTTCTTCGATGTCGCTGAAGTTCATCACTGCGTGTGAATCTCTTGCCACAGAACATCCAGTTACAGACAAAAGGCCTCTCTCCTGAGTGCCAGCGTAGATGAGCTCGCAGGTGAGATGTCTTCCCATACACTTTACCACAGCCAGCTATGTGACATACATGCTGTTTTTTCTTCCCCATACTAGAGCCCCTATGATGCAAACATATGCACACATGCAAATTAGGCCAACAAAAGGTGCAATCATATAAGCATATGTAGAATTGCAATTATAAAACACATACAATGTCAAACATAGCAAGAAAATACTAAATTGCATTTCACTTTTGCATTGCACAAAGTAAAGAGGCAACTGAAGGATTTTACTTGAAGTTTTAGAAAGAATAAAAACAGAAGGTATTCTGATGAGAAAAATACAGAAAAATAACAGCATTATATGATTTCAAGATTTAGCCTTTAGGGCTTTTTTTTTATTTTTACACCTAAAAATCCAAAATAAACAGCACACAGCAAATATTCTTGTTTGCACTTTTTATGACTTGTGCAGTGTTAAGAGCACATCAAGTTAAGGGATAATTGCATGTTTATGAGGAATGAACCATTACAGTGTGCAAAACCACAAATGTGCTTTCATTAAAAAACCTGTTAAAGAGCTTGAACTAAGCGTGTAGGTGCGGTTAAAAATAAATTAAATCACCCGAGTCACTACAGAGAAGTTCTTAAACTAAACCAACAACGAACCAGCTACTCGGAATCCTAAACAATCTAACACAACTAGAAAACTTATTATGCCATGTTGGCTGGTTTATGAACATACAAAAAGGAAACAATCAAAACCAATGGATGTTATAAAATTTGTGATGTGTGTGTGTATGTGTGCGTGTGTACACGTTACCTCCCGCCTCCCTCTTTGCAGTTGGGACAGGTGCACGCGACCCTGCGCAGACGCTTTCCCTCCTGGCCCAGTCCCTCCATCTCTTCCACTAAGCGCACACGCAGGTGAGACAGGTCATTAGTATTCAGAGTGGAATCACCACCAACTGACCACTCCTCTGAGTCTGGCTCCTCCTTTATCCGAATATCTAATCAGAGAAATAAAAATATGCTTCTGCCACTATGTAACTGGGCAACTGTTGGAAATTACCGTTAAACTAAGAGGGGCTGTAAAATCTTCTGATATGTACTGAAGTGTCACCCCAAATGTCGAGGCCACATGGGGGTAACATCTAAACACAAACACACTCATTTTGCATAAGTTCCAAAATTATCCATATGATTCTTTAGCTTTTATTTGCCATTGTGCCACTGCACGATCTCAGCCACTGCTGTCTCAGTAAAACACAAATTGTTTAGTTAATTTATTAAATAACTTCATTTATTTAAAAATATATATTATTTTGTGCTTTGTTTGTCTTTTCATCTGGGTGGACAGTGTTGAATAAATTGTTAAAAAAAAAAAGTCACATAGTCATCCAGAAACTTAAATCGCATTTAAGTTTGTATTTGAACTCAGTGCTGAACTCCGCTTTTCTTTCTTTTTTTTTTTATTATATCATATCGGAGTTTACTGAGAAATTCATAGGCCATTTTCAACACATGAACAGTTTTAAACAAGATGTCCGTGCTGAACTGTCACTCACAGTCTCATTTAAGCAATATATAGCCAATAATGAAATCTGAACACAAGAATGGCACGGTCTGAAATATGCCAAAAGTGGTGCAAGACTCGGCGCACACACTTTGGTTTGCATTTGGGGTGTGTATCTAATGCATGAGGCACCGAGCCAGAGTACTATTTTTCTGCACAGGAAAAGTCCGAATTGAGCAAACCGGGGAGCATCGTGGCTCGATTCAACTTGTAACAGGAATGCAAATTGGGCTGTCACAGCACTACATGACACCGACCGAAGTGGGAATGGAAAAGGCACCAGTGTTCAGCTGGGCACCTCAAGGAAACCTAATGGACACAGGAGAAAACATGATGGATCTCAGTTGTCCACTTATGATCCCATCATCCAAGAAGCATTTTAAAACCAAGCATAAACATGGTCTTGGTTACACAGAATCAGTGCAGCTGCACCTTTTTAAAAGAACAAACTGACTTATTATGTGACTTTGTTTTCTGTTTTACTGAAACATGACAGTGTGAACTGATTCCTACAGCCAATCACATCTTAAATCTACAGTGTATTGTTGCTCACAGACAAAATTAAGTTTAAAATTTAGGTTCAAATTAAGTTTAAGTTAAAATAAGTTTAAATTCAAGAAAGTTTAAATCATTTAAATCCATAAATTGTTCTAACTAAGCTAGAACACCTGCATGTTGCAAGAGGAGGAGCTTTATCTGTGCCAGGCATTAAAATAAACAACAGTTTGCAGAACCTAAAGTACTTAGTCTTTAATTACATATTGTAATTACAATCTAGTCCAATTGATAATTAATAAATCTAATTACAATACATACAAATTTATTTTATGTACCCTATCTGTGTGCAAGTGAAGGGTTTTAATATTTGACATCTTATACACAGATTTCTGGTGCATGTGCTACCTCCTGGGCTGTCAGTGTCCTCGGCCTGTTGAAGCTGAATCCCAGTCTGATCCACTGAGTTGACTGTAACGGTTTGCAGGTTGGGGATTTGTGCAGAGCTGATGCTAACGGGGGTTGAGCTTAGTGTTCCCCCCTGTCCTATAGAGAGCGTTTGCACTGGAGCTAATGTGATCTGCTGGGCTGGGGTTGTCTGAAGCTGCAAATTCTGAAGGTTCTGGATACCCTGAACCTGCAGCAGAAACATCAAATTTATGCCTTAAATACAAATGGCAAAAAATCCATCATGTAAAGTAAAAAAAGAAAAGACTGTTGGTTACTTGATGACACTCAATATGTGATAACAAAATCAAAATAAAAATGACTAGAGCATTACATAATCACTGAGCTGATTCTAGGTGCTTTGAAATCTTGTTTCAGGTTACCATGATGCACTTAATCACAATGATTATGTTTAATGATTGCAGTTTTTTTTTTTTACATTGATTCAAAAAAAAAAAAAAAAAAAAAAAAAAAAAATCAAACCATATTGTGAATTACGTGAATTTTCTTTGTAACAACTAAGGAGAGGTAAATTAACCATTCATTCATTCATTATCTTCCGCTTATCCTCTATTAGGGTCGCGGTGGGGTTCCCTATGCCCATCCAGGGGAGAACATCTCGGGCGCTGGGCAGATAGACCCAGGACAGGGCGCCAATCCATCGCTGGGCACACACTCACTCACACAGACACACACTATAGGGGGGAATTTTGAGAATTCAATTAACTTGTTCCATGTTTTTGGACTGTGGGAGGAAACCGGAGAACCCGGAGGAAACCCACGCAGACACGGGAAGAACATGGAAACTCCACCCAGATGGGGATTCGAACCGGGAATCCCTAGCGCTGAGAGGCGAACGTGCTAACCACTAAGCCACCGTGCCTATGTAAATTAACCAGTATTTGTTTTTTTGTTTTATGTACACTGTGTCCAGAAATATGATGTTTTTTAATCATTTACATCATCCTTCATTAAAGTTTTCCTCCCCTATTATCCTTTCTTGCTCATTAGGAGCAGAACAGACAGGAAAAGATTAAATAAATTAAAACTTTAAATAAAAATATATAATCAGAAAGTTTACTAAATAATATCGTGGAACAATTACACATCCGGGCGGTGGCTTAGTGGTTAGCACGTTTGGCTCTTAGTGCTAGGGATTTCCGGTCCGAATCCCCATCTGGGTGAAGTTTCCATGTTCACCCAGTGACCGCGTGGGTTTCCGCGGGTTCTCCAGTTTCCTCCCACAGTCCAAAAACATGGATCAAGTCAATTGAATTCTCTAAATTGCCCCATATGGTGTGTGTCTGTGTGAGTGAGTGTGTGCCCAGTGATGGATTGGCACCCTGTTCTGGGTCTATCTGCCCAGCGCCCAAAGCGTTCTCCCCTGGATGGGCATGGGGAACCCCACCGCAACCCTACTAGAGGATGAAGCGGGAGATAATGAATGAATTACACATCCAAACCAATGATATAGCAACACATGGTTAAACCCTTGTGTTCCTCTCACCTGGAAGGTCTGCCACTGTATCTGGCCTGAAGGGGTGACCGTCTGAGCCTGAATGAGAAAGGTCCCCGGGTTGATGAGTTGGACATCTTGGAGCGGCTGCTGGCCCTGAGAGGTCAGCTGCTGTTGGCCCAGCTGCCCATCACTGCTTTGGATGGGCACCTGCTGCAACTGGATCACTTGCTGTCCTGCCGATGTCTGGCTTTGACCAAGGTATCTTTCAGTCTGTTCGTTTGTGCCATGTGTCAGTACCCCTGTGCCATCTATAGTGCTGGCAGTAAGCTGTGAGGATGATGATGATGATGAGGAGGATGAAGTCGTGGTAGGCACAAACATCTCTGCAGTTGTGTTAGTGTTGTTGACGACTACTGCCTGTGGCTGCAGTTGTTCTGTTTTCTCTGTATCATCCGAGTTTTCCACTGCCTGATTGGTCATTATGAGCTGTCCGTCAGCTGTCAGCCCAGTGGCAATCGCCTGAGCTCCAGACAGGCCTAATGAGTCCAGATCTACACTGTTAATGGGCACAAAAGTAATATTGCCAGGCAGACCTACGGGCATATTTGCCACCACCTGCCCTTGACTGTTGAAGGCTGTGCTACCTAAAGTTACTCCCTGGATCTGCTGTACATGGCCGGCTTGGGCCATAATGGTCTGTCCATTGTTCAAGATACTGGCGGACGTTGTGCCATCAGGGAGGATCTGGATCTGCCCTGATGCATCCTGAGTCAGAGAAGCACCTTCCACTGCTGAGGCCGAGAAGCTTAGCTGACCGTCTGCCTGGATCTGAGGGATAACCTGGTACTGAATGTTAGGCACTGAGTTTGTAGATGAATCTGTCCCTGATGTGAGCAAGATGGGCTGGCTCTGAAGGTTCTGTATAGGAAGAATATACTGGCCGTTGGAGGTTACAATGCTTGCACTGGAAAGTTGCACAATGCTTGCTTCATCCTTGACTCCATCCCATCGTTCTGAAGAACTATTTAACTGCACTGGCATGGGTTCTGCTCCCTATGGAAATTCAGAAACCACATTATTAAAAGAAAACTATTACAGCATTGGAACAAAACATTAGACTTACCATGCCTTTTTTGTTTGTCTGAGCAAAATTATTATCTTATTTTGTCAGGAGGTCATGTTATTGTTTATTTTCTCTGGAGACACCAATAAAATAAAATAAATAAAATAGTAACATCAATAAGGACAATTTTATAAGTAGGACAGTTATATATTTTAACGTGACTCTGGGTGTTAGCCTATCTGCTTTTATACCTCTGCATCCAGCAGATAAGTTACTCAGTAGGGTGCAACGAAAAACTTTTTCCCGTCAATCATCCTTTGAAAAAGCCTAGTATTTATCAACTTTCCTTCTAGACATTAATTTCAAAGTCAAACTCAATATGCTCTAGTTGCCTTGTTTATGTCATGACAGTTCTATGTCTATGGGATTACATTGCAGCCACCACATCCTTTAATAAGAACACCATAAGACAACCATAACATATGTTAATTTTTTTCTTTAATCGTAGTCAATTATTGCTTAACAAGTGCAACATTAATTGTGCAAATTATGCTTCCCTCAGTCAACAAAATTATTTTTTACATTTGCAGTTTTATGTCTATAATCTCTTACCAATCAGTGATAGTAGTATTCCTATCACTGATTTGTATAATATAGTACTAGTACCCAATATGATAGTATAGTAATAATAATAAAAAGATTAACATATTAAATGTACAACTAATAGTAATAAAAGAAACATAATATATGAAAAAGCCGATCCTCCCTCTTATTTTGAAACAAATTGGCATGATGGATCACATAGTTGAATGCTTGCACTGCATCGACGTTCATGAGTCTGGTGTTGCTGGTGTTGTTCACTCACTGTGCACAGTGTAAGATACAACTACCTTATATAGCAAATCAGAGACTGTAATCCATTCTGTTCTGCAGCTTGTGTTAAGACATCTAATTCTTCATCAGTGCTCTCAGGATGCTGCCTACAGGATTTTGATATTTTTAGTTAGTGGGTTCATTTCAGCTCAGCAGTATCACTGAGGTGTTTAGAAATTCCAGCTGCACTGCTGCATCTAAGGCACTCATACCAGCTCAATACAGACTAGCACACCAATACATCTGTGTCACTGCAAGACTGGGAATCATTCAGCACCCAAATAGTACTTTCTCTGTGTGGGTCCTGATCATTAGAGAATACAGTAAAGGGTCAAAAATAAAGTATGCTGAGAAACAGATGGACTACATTGTGTAATTATAAATTAGAAATATGCATAAGTGGATATGAGTAGAGATGAGAAAATGGACAAAGAGTAAATGTACTTAATATGGTGTACTTAATAAAGTGACCCGTTAATGTATATAAAATAAGCGGTACTAAATTATATAGCAATTCCTACTACTTTTTATGATATTTAATGTATCATCTACAATATAGGTACAATAAAGTCTCTCCACATATTTAAGTCACATAAATAGTTTGTTTCATCAGCAACATATAAATTAATCAGAGTAGAACAATAATATTAGAAAACTGTAATCCAAACAAGTTATGTGTTCTTGCTTGGAGACGCTTTCATTTTCAAATCCGATTTCTGCAACATGGTATGTAGGTCAGAGATTCTTAACCTCAGCACACTCAGGTGTGTGGCTATTTTCCTAAACTTCTGTTATCCTACAGTATGTGTATGCATGCGATCTGCATGGAAGTCATCTCACTCAATTTTTTTCTTTAATTATTTTCTTTATTTAGTAAACTCATTACAGCCACTGTATATGATTGTGACATGTATAAAAGCAAACTATTCAGGTCATGTAGTGATAACCCACATGAAACACTACTCATAAATCATACTACTCTTTTATAATAAAAAAGACTTATAATAATTAATGTATACATTCCCTAATGTAATCAAACATGCTGATTCAAAAGAATGTTATGTCACCCTGATAAGTGTTCATATTGGCTAAATTGGAGCAAACATTTTATATAAGATTTTACAAGATTTCCCCAATCGCAAAATACCTATTTGTATAATCTGATGTGTTGAGAAGTTTGAGATATGACAGATTAATTGACATAAAAACAACAAAAATAACAGGGCCACTGGGTTGATGTTTTGTTTGTGTAGAACACAGATTTTTATGTGATGGCTCAGTGAATCACATAGTGGAATGTTTACCACAGAGTGTATGCTTTAAGTTACAGCTGTGTGTCAATGCTGGGATTTTGAAGAAATGCCTAGAGGTTGCTTTGACCGTGGCGGTGTGTTGGTGGATACTGGACAAATAGGGAGCATAAGGGTTAGAATTTCAGTTGAGACTGGGCACAGTTGCAACTACTAGGCTTGTCACACTGCTTGAATTAGCGTTGTTTAAATGTTAAAAGTTAAGCTAATTTGCATTTCCAGGTAAAAGTTTTACTCATTTCAGAACTTTCCTAATTAGGTTAAAATATGCCTGGTGTATCTACTAACACAGAACATGCTTTTGTGACTTAATCAATCTATATTCAGTGGTGATGTTTTAAAGTGGCCTTTTACTGTAGCCAGCCTAAAGCACAGATCTGAAATAATCATGCTGTCTGATCAGCATCTTGATATGTGCCACCTGTAAGGTGGCTGGATCTTAGCAAAGAAAAAGTGCTTACTAACATGGAAAGTCTTAGATCTTTGAACTGAACTCACAGAAATGTTAACAAAAACAAAAGTAATGCACTTATATTTTTCAGTATACGTATATAATGCATTGCAAGTTAATTACTATATAATTCACCAACTAATGAAGGCAGCCAATGTGATGGGGGAAATGTGGCCAAGGCGAGCCAATTCAGTAAAACAGTCTGTTCAGTAAGCCGATCTGGTCCTGCGAAATGCCAAATTGTATATTTGCAAATTTGAGGTAAGCGTTCATCTCCCAAAAGGTTGCTTTTCAAAATAAAAAGCACATTCCCTAAGATAGCAATATAAAAGTAAATCCCAATCAACTGGTAATAAGGGAACTAGCGAGTGAGAACCAAGATTTCGAGTTGAGTGAGAGGATAAGGTCTGAAGACTAATCTGAGCTCAGAATGGAAAGGGTGCTTACCCCAGCAGCTTGAGAACTAGTCTCTCCCCTGGGAGAAGGAGGGCGAGTGGTGCTCGCTGCAGGTGGCCGCCATCAAAGAGCGCCAGGACGGCGAACTGGCCTACCCACAATGGGCGGGTTCAAACAGTAGAAAAGGGGGTGGCCGTTAGTCCGGAGCCACACAGGAAGTACCAGGGTTTTCCCCCCAAACAACAATTTAAAAAAACGTGTGAACTACACAAAAGCACCATGCGTGTAGCCACGACAACAAAGCACCCCGCGTTGTGGGACAGAGAAGTGAAGAGCGTACCTGGTCTCCTGCTCTGCTTCCATCTTGCTGCAGAAAGTCGCTCTGATTGCTGTCCACGTCTAAGGCAGCCATTTCCTCGCCGCTCCCGGCTGTGTGGGCGCTGTGTGTGAACAGGCAAGCTACACAGCTCGCTCGGATCTACAGCCAGCTCCACTCAGCGAGCAGCACCACAGCCCGAGCAGACGGAGGAGGCCGCCGGCGGCGTTCACAGCTCCGGCTTACCGAACGAGCCCGAGATCAGCGCCGCTACACGGTTAGCCAGGGTTAGCATTAGCATTAGCTCGGAGGCAGACAGAGCTGCAGAAAGCGTCTCATGCAAGCGCACTGAGTTCTACATACCAGTCATTACTAGGATCACTTTACTAGGAAAGGAAAACGCCCCTTCAATGCCACTCGGACATAATTATATGAGTCGAGGCTGCTGCGAGCGCGGAATCCACTGTTTTTTTCTATTTTGATTGACGGTGAGGGGGAACACAAAAGGTGGAGCTTCCGATGTTGACTGTGAGAGTTTGCGTCATTAACAGGATGTCCCGCCTTTCTTCATTGCTTCTATTGGCGGCTGACTTCACAAACTAAGCTGTTGATTGGCCGAGCGACTCGTCCATCGTACCGACTACGCTCTGGCCTGTTGCTGTTGAGCGTAGTGGAAGGTGGAGAAGTGGCTGTTGCTGCTTAATGGGGTTTCGTTCGCGCGAAGTCGTTAATATGTCGACCCATGACAGTGGTTAAGTGTAAATAACCCAGTGCTACGTCTTGTACTTTCCAGCGCATTTTAAAAATCTTTTAATCTTGCGAAATTTGTCAACAGCCAACGTTACACGTTACAACAACATACCCCCCCCCACCACCACCACATGAATTGACATAAGGATACACATCTACATCTAATACACATAAATAAGTCTAATGTGCATTGTGGGGAGGCAATAATATGAAAATATTCCCCATATCTGTTTGATTACATGCCCAGCGATAGATTGGCGCCCTGTCCTGGGTGTGTCTGCCCAGCGCCCGATACGTTCTCCCCTGGATGGGCATGGGGAACCCCACTGCGACCCTAATAGAGGATAAAGTGGGAGATAATGAATGATTGAATGTTTGATTACAACCATGTCATTAGACATAACACTATATTTATAATTATGCCTGCAAGTTTGTGCCTATACTGTATACAAACAGATCATGTGTGAGGTCAAATACAGCTGGTTGTTATGGTTGGGTTCACAAATTCATCCCAGGTCCTGAGTCCTGAGTCCTCCATATGATTGTGTAATTAAACTTCAGAATTTACATTCAATTTCAGAACACAATAAAGAACATTATGAAACTCTTGGGAACCACAGACACTAAATGAGTCAAATGGCTGTGGTTTAAAATGTTATAGACAAGTCTTAATCAGTTTGCGAGAGAGAGATGTATTATTTATATTTGCAATGAGCTTCTGCCACTTAATATGAATAAAAAGTAATTGTGAAAATATGCCTTATACACAGTTTGCTCTTTTTAACTTTATAACACACTCTTTGCTAAGCAACATAATTGTCACATTTCTCTTAGCATGTTAATATTCACTATAGGGTACCAAACTGGAACATTTTGGTTAGTTTTTCTAGAATTTAGTTAGAAAATTAGAAAATTTTGCTATTAAGGTACACTATATTGCCAAAATGAGCCTAAGTGACATCCCATTCCTAATCCATAGGGTTCAATATGATGTCAGTCCACCCTTTGCAGCAATAGGACCGGTCACACAAATTAAACTACACACAAGGGGTAGAAGATATTACTAAAACAACTAATTTCTATAGCAAAAAACAAATCCTTCATACAAATAATCAGAATCAGATTCCATTTATCAAACCAGAATGAAATTGTTGCGTAACTGCATCATACATGTTGCGTGACAGCTAACCTGATATTAGTGACAGAACCATGGACAGTAAACAGATATTATGGGATTTTGAAACCCACCACTATAAGCAAGCTATATTTTCCATGTATTGGCATATTCCATCCATCCATCCATTATCTTCTGCTTTATCCTCTATTAGGGTTACGGGGGGAGGGGGGTTCCCCATGCCCATCCAGGGGAGAACGTTTTGGGCGCTGGGCAGAAACACCAAGGACAGGGCACCAATCTATCGCTGGGCACACACTCACTCACACAGACACACTCTATATGGGGCAATTTGGAAAATTCAATTGACTTGATCCATGTTTTTGGACTGTGGGAGGAAACCGGAGAACCCGGAGGAAACCCACGCAGAAACGGTGAGAACATGGAAACTCCACCCTGATTGGAATTCGAACCGGGAATCCCTAGTGCTGAGAGGCGAACGTGCTAACCACTAAGCCACCATTCCGCCTGTATTGGCATATTAAATATCCAAAATCTTTATAAAATATATGTAATTTTACACCTTTACAAAAGGACAAAAAATTGTGAACACAATTCTTCTTTAAATATAAATAAATTTGCCTGCAACACAGATAAACTGGGACAAATATGAAAAAAAAACATTAATATATATATTAATAGTTGGAAAGTTAATTATTAATTTAAAACAAAAGACTTCTTGAAATATCATAGTTTTAGATCATCTTAAGGGCCATAATGGGCCCCGTCTGTTCTCAAATACATTAAGTATGTTGAGGTTTGATGTACTAAAATAATGTTCTTGCTTCCTTAAAGGTTTCTCACAGCTTCCATAGCAACAACTAGCTGTTCGTCTAGAGATGCCATTAATGTAACATTATTGTTGTGTCAGGGTACTGGAAATGGCATTTATAGTTGTGATTGTATATTAAAAATGTCAGTCCATAGTGTTTTTCTAAGCATACAGTAATTAACACATTTTAAAGACAAAATACAACTTGCAACATGTATGCCACGGGGAGTTTTGAAAAGTATAGTAGGTCGTCATTCCTACATATTTATTCTATAGTGTTGCTCCTGGCAACAGTATAATTGCTGTTATGCACTAGAATTTACTTAAAAGAAGCTTCCAAAAAATTAATGCTGTGTAACCTTTTGTATGATTTTTTTATACAATTCAAAACAGGAATTGACCCCTTAAATTTTCATTTTAGTGGCCATCTTAAAAATGGTGTCCATACTGGACATTTGTTATTTTCTTAATATTAAAAAATAATAGTGAATTAATGCTCCTTTAGTCTAAAAGTACAGTACTGATAGAAAATCATATCTTTTAAAAATGACATATTTGTGTGACTTGAACATTTAGGTACAAATGGCTTGTGCAAGCCATTGTCTATGACGTCTTAACACTGTCTGTAAGATATAAAAGGAAGAAAAAGGTAAAATAAAAATTGTTGTAGGATGTCCACAGAGGTGCTGTTGCTCCTATAAATGGTAAAAGATTAGGAAGAGTGCATTGAGATAACAGCTCAGAAAGGTTCAGTGCGCTCCTGTTCTCAGGCTGTTCCTGCATCATTTCCACTGTGTCAGCTCCTCCCTGAGAGTGGCCAGAGTGCAGCATTTTTCCTCAACCTTCAATTCAAACTTGAACCATTACAGCCAGACTACAAAGGCACTTTCGCTGCACTCAGGGGCTCGCACCAGTGAATGGTGGATATTTCCAATCACTCTGCTGTCAGTCCAAGTGTCAGGTAAACACTGGCTGGCAGACACAGACTTTAGAGTGCTTCACAGCTGTGTCTGTCTCACCTTAGCTTTGCTCAGCAATCTTCAACACAAACATGCAATGCTCACATAGGAAAAGAAAAATGCAGCTGTGCTTGTCCTATATATTCAGTTAAAGACAATGACTTAATTACCATGATTTTTCTTCTGACGTAGAATATGAGGGGGCTGCAGTAATAAATCAGTGAACAAATTTGCAGATCATCAACAGCCATCAAACAATCAGAGCAGAAACACTGAATGTGATTATATTGGTGCTATTGATTGACTCAGCCTTAATAACGGCAAGTGCAAATGAGTCAGCTCACAGGTAGCAATGCATGAAGTAGTGAAACAACTGCTGTATATTGTAGGCTCACAGTGTATTTGTAAACTTGTTTTTCATATGTAGTCTTATGGAACAGAAATTTGACCAGCAAAATCAAACACAGTAACATCAAATGATTGAACTTCAGAAGAAATGATGGAGTTTTCTGTCCAAAATCACCTTGAGTGGTGTATGAAAGTGTCAAATTAACATACTGACAGAGATACTAACCTTAGCCTGATGTGTCCTGACGTAGGCCACATGGTGATAGGCCCTTTGGCTGGTGATTCCAGTAGGTGCGGGGAAATGGATCCTCAATGGGAGGTTTTTCAAATAGTAACCAACTGCAGCGAAGAGTGTGGCCAGAATATGAAACACATCTCAATGGCCAACAACAGAAATACCCTCATGATGACACTACTAAAGAAAAGAAGTAAATCATGTCAAATAGGAAGTAGGGTAAGTCAAAGGTGCATAGTGTATTATCACATTGTAATCTGTGGAAATATTTTACTACAAATGTTAAATTTCTTTTATGGATTTGTGCATTTTATATACCTTTATTAAATATTACCAAAAGCAAATGAACAAATTTCTGGATGTTTTTAAATTTGTGTGCAAGCAGTGAACTTAAAATTAATTATATTTGTTTTATTTTAAAAAGACTCTTTTTTCCTATTGTTCCCACTTATCCAGTAAAAAGCATTGTGAAGATGATTTGTTGTTCTTTCTTTTTTGAATGCAGAGAAACAACAATTTAGGCCTACAGCTAGCATTACAACAAAGACACAAACATTAATCTGCCTGCAGCTCTTATGGCTTAGGTCCTTAATAAGCAATAAGTTATTTAATTCCTCAAAATCAAAAAAACTTTTATTAACTTACATTAATTTTGCAAATTTAAAGAATTTAGTAATTATCAATATTCCGTATAGATCTTATTAATAATAATAATAATAATAAAATATATATTATTATTAATTTGACACCACAAGTCAATCATACTAAAACAACACTTTTCAAAATTCTTTATGTTGACAGGTATTAAAAATTACCTTAAATATTGTAGCTTTTTTAGAAACCATTCAATCGTCTTATTTAATATCTGGTATGCTGCCCGACTTTCGGTACTAATCAGCAGAAGCAAAGTTTAGGGTGTGGTCCTACTTGTCAGGTTTGGCTATATTAAAAAAAAAAATTTTGGTGAAATTGCTCTTTTAGGGCATCCCAATTAAACAAATGCTAAAAAATGCTGCCGTTTGTACAACAGTGGATACCAAACAGTTATTGCACAAAGTATGGTTTGATTTGAATCATTGTGTGAATACTGGACAGACTAGCAATGTCTAAACAAAGCCAACATGGGATGTGATGTAATAACGGTGAGGTATTTTTAAAATCAAAGGTCCCAGCTGGTAAAAAATACCATGGAAAACCCACAAACATTTATTCTAGCAACTTCATTTGTTTCTGAATTCTGCTTGATTTTGTTTGATTGCAAATATACATCATGTTTTGGCTGTTACAAATGTTAGAAAAAAACATGATAAAATGCATTAGTGTTTTAATTTCTACATTTGTCAAGATCATGCTGTTACAAATAAACCTTTCAAATGAAAAATTAAGAAGATTTATAGTATTATTCTTAGTGGTTAGCACGTTCGCCTCTCAGCACTAGGGATTCCCGGTTCTAATCCCAATTTGGGTGGAGTTTCCATGTTCTCCCTGTGTCCGCGTGGGTTTCATCACACAGTCCAAAAACATGGATCATGTCAATTGAATTCTCCAAAATTGCCCCATATAGAGTGTGTCTGTGTGAGTGAGTGTGTGCCCAGTGATGGATTGGCGCAATGTCCTGGGTCTATCTGCCCAGCGCCCGAAACGTTCTCCCCTGGATGGGCAAGGGGAGTCCCACCGCAACCTTAATATAGGATAAAGCGGAAGATAAAGGGTGGATAAATGTATTCCTCATTTGCTGCTAAAACAGCCATAACCTATCGAGACAATGGAATCCACTAGACCCCTGAAATGGTGATATTTTGCAGTTGTGGTATGTAGAACCCATGGGGCCGCCATGGACCGGACATCTCGCAGGTGTTTGATTAGATTAAGATTTGGGGAACTGATGGCCAAGTCAACAACTCAAACTTATTGTTTGAGGTTCTCCTATAACAATTCCTTAACCAGTTTTGTGTTATGCAAATTATCTGTTATCTGTTGACAGCCACCAGGAAATACAATAAAGGTTTGAACACGATCTGCAACAATCATTAGGTAGTTAGGTATTTGTCAAAGTAGCAGTCACATGGATGACAGGAAATAAGTTTTCACAGCAGAACATTGCCCAGAGTATCACAATGCCTCTGTCAACTTGCCTTCTTCCCATAGTACTTTCTGGTGTTTCACAAGAAAGTGATGCACACATACCCAGACATTAGTCCCTTGGTTCAGTGAGTTATAGTCTTTGATGAGCAGTTAAGCAATTACTTACATTTAAAATGTTTATTTTATAAAGTGTCACTAACTAGATTACTTGCATTAAATAAGTTGAGTATATATATTTTTGAACATTTTATAGTGTATTACTGTTTTGTGCACTTCTGGGTCATAAACTGTGGCAGTAGTTTAATCATTTAATTTTAACCACTGTAGAACTTTTAACATTTAAAAATATGCATG
Source organism: Corydoras maculifer (assembly GCA_019802435.1). NCBI lineage: Eukaryota > Metazoa > Chordata > Actinopteri > Siluriformes > Callichthyidae > Corydoras > Corydoras maculifer. The sequence goes on from JAFMOD010000075.1 coordinate 817,282, forward strand.
CTTTAGTCTGAATTCTGTACACTCAGGAGATGTTTTATGATGAAAGGTTTCTATTTTGACATTTTTATTGTCATAACTCTTTGTTTTCCTTTGCATGTCCTGGTATCGTGCCATTGTGGTTTGAGTTTGGGTCCAGTGGCACCACTTGATTGATCATGATGTTGCATTTGTTGCAGACAGAGAAACCTCAAAGCAGCAACTAATCAGTCTTTGAGTTTCTTTAATTTTTTATTTAAGGAATCCTTAGAAATAATGAAAAGTTTGGCTGAATTAGATTTTTTTTTAAGTCTCCAGTTTGGGGCCATAAACATTTGAATTGTTTCAGCACTGTGGCTTTCTGCCTCATTCATCAGATTACTATGTTATAAAGTCATTTATTTTTTTGTCTTTCACTTCCATCACTTTAAAAAAATCTGCAAAGTTCTAAGTTGCATCATAGTACAACGTAATATATAGAGAAAGAGAGCGAGAGAAAGCTCAATTTGACCCAGAGGGAAAAAAATTAAAAAGGAGACAACTTCTCTCTAGTTTTACTCAGACAGTAACGAACAAAAAGACAAAGGAGTCTAACATTTTTAAGTCTCCTGCTGTTTAAATGTATCTTCTGAGATAAAGACCTCAGAAAATCTTAAATGCATCTCCTCTTGAGTTTTGGTAGCGCTCGTAATAAATTCTCACATTGTCTCAAATTTGCCAAAACAATCAACTAGTTTACTAGAGAGAGGAGTCTAAATATTAACACTACCATTTTTCATCCAAGGAATGAGAGCTGTTTCAGTCATGATACTGTGCATTCTTTACCTTTATTCACATTTTTAGTACAAACAACTGTGACAAAGACATTCATTCATTCATTATCTTCCGCTTATCCTCTATTAGAGGGGGGGGGGGGGGGGGGGGGGGGGGGGGGGGGGGGGGGGGGGGGGGGGGGGGGGGGGGGGGGGGGGGGGGGGGGGGGGGGGGGGGGGGGGGGGGGGGGGCGCTGGGCAGATAGACCCAGGACAGGGCGCCAATCCATCGCTGGGCACACACTCACTCACACAGACACACTCTATAGGGGGCAATTTTTTTGAGAATTCAATTAACTTGATCCATGTTTTTGGACTGTGGGAGGAAACCGGAGAACCCGGAGGAAACCCACGCAGACACGGGGAGAACATGGAAACTCCACCCAGATGGGGATTCGAACCGGGAATCCCTAGCGCTGAGAGGCGAACGTTGTGACAAAGACAATTAAATGATAATTAAATTAGATGTAAGTGAGAAATGGGTCTACTGAGACATCAAATACCAACATATAATCAATATTTTTTTCTTTAGCATCCTACAGCATGATGTAGAAATGGTTTATTTGTGTGTAGAAAAAGAAAATATAAGTGTAGGTGACGGGCATTCAGTCCACCCAGAATTACAAGATTCTACTTATTTACTAACCAGCAAAAGATGAAATCACTGATGTTTATAAACAATTTTTGGTTTGGGTCAAACTATATTTAACACAAGGATAACCCTAACCCCAAACCACACACACACACAAAAAAATTTGGAAACATGATTTAAATGTAACTGAAAATTATTTAATCCTTGCAATAACAGGCAAGTTGCTGAACAAAAACAAAATACTAAACCTGCCGTTTCATCCATAGTTTGATAAGACTGTCCATATAAGACAGTTTTCAAAATAAGTAAAAGGGAAAAAATGCTGGTCCACCAAAATCATTGCATGGGTTTTGTGAGTGGTAGTGGGTATGAAACAGACCCATTCTCTATGCATAGATGCCTGACTTCCTGGGGAGTAAATATAGATATCTCCCAACGTGACCCACAATCAAAACATGCAAATCACTACAATTTGTAATATTCTATCAGCTCTCTGATTTTATCTGCCATATTTTCCAGCCTATCAGATACTGAAGTACTGCTGCAGAAATGAAAAAGTCATTTCATTTCCAATATTTTAGAGTGCAATTTTAGCACAACACAGAATCAACATAGTTTTTTTTCTTGTAAATACAAGTAAAGATGACAATTTTTATTCAATTTTTAGCAAGGGTGAGAGTTGTGATTTGTGAGCTGTGAAGAGAAGTGTTGTAAGAAGAGGAGCGATCGCCTCCTGCCGTGAACACAATCTTTACTTACAGCCTTACTGCCATGCCAATACCAATACTCTCTCTCTCTTTCTCTCTTTCCCTCACAAACCACAACGTAAACTATAGATAATATACTACCTCTCATACAAATAACCATGTAGATTTTATACTTCATATATACCAAAAATATAGGATTGAATGTATAATTGATAACTGATTAAAGGGCTTATTAGTGAGTAGCTGTAAAAGTGAAAAAAAAAGCCAAAAACATGTCAAAGTGAATATCAAAGTTATCAATGTTGTTCTCTGTTCTGTATCTAATTTGTTTTTCTTAGCATCAAATAAAGTCTGTATTTAGACACAACTTTTTAGGGTTTACATAATTAATATTATGCTAGCTAAGAGCTAAGCATGAAAACTGCACAAGCTAATTACTAATTAGCTTAAAATAAAAACTAATTAATTAAAATTTTATATTTATAGACATGATGCTTTAAAGCACTTTGGAAATAGGTGTTTTAGAAGACATAGTAGTATATAAAAGGATTACCCCACGATTAAATCACTCAGAGGATGCAGAAAGGCTAATATGTACATCAAAGATCTATTTCTATGTCCATCATGGTAGCATGACAATTTCTTAAAAATATTACATGAGGGCTCAATTGTCATTCACACAGAGCAGTGGTTTCTGCCCTTGAGTTTACATACTGATATTTATCCTGACTCCATAAAGTTTAACATGCTTAAATCTTACTAAAAAATGAGACTAGCTGGTTTAGGTTTATTCTCAAATTATCTTTACAGACTTGGTTGCTATGTTATGCTATTGAGTTTTAGTATTATTGAAAAGTAAAAATAAATTGGTGTTATATGTCCATCCATCCACCATCTTCTGCTTTATCCTCTACTAGGGTTGCGGGGGGGTTTCCCATGTCCATCCAGGGGAGAACGTTTTGGCGCTGGGCAGATACACCCTGGACAGGTTGCCAATCTATTGCTGGGTACACACTCACTCACACAGACACACTCACTCACACCCTAATATAGGGCAACTTGGAGAATTCCATTGACCTTAATCCATGTTTTTGGACTGTGGGAGGAAACCGGAGGAAACCCACACGGACACGGTGAGAACATGGAAACTCCACCCAGATTGGGATTCAAACCGGGAATACCTAGCACTTAGAGGCAAATGTGCTAACCACTAAGTCACCGTGCTGTCTGGTGTTATATGTCATTTAATAAAATGGATTTGAGAAATTTTGAAAAAATATCATGTGTTTAGATTTGCAAGCACAGAACAAAAGCCAGACACATTCCATTAATTGAAAAACAACACATATTTGTAATCATATAATAGCTAATCATATAAAGGTTAATAGAAATATCCTGCTCCTTCTACAGCAGGACAGCATGCATTTGAAAAATTTTACTCCCTCCACAGTAACTATTCTCTCTTTCCTTCTGTCAGCCTAGTCTTTAAATTCTGTAATCAGAGAACAGCAGGTCCCCATATCACTGTCTCCACACAGCAGCCAGTCAATACAGACATCCCCAAACACACGGTGCCTGCTTCTCTTCGATGTTTCATTGAGTGTGGACATCTGGGCTACTGTAAAACATGCATTATCTGAGCAGGGAGAAGAGCAGCGGCCGGCTTTGTCCCTGCTGTCAGCTGTGGCAGAGTCCCAGCGTTTGATGGAGATTAATGAAGTATCAGGAGAGTAATGCACATCTTCAAGCGCTCTTACAATCTGGAGTAGAGGGCCATCCCAGTCTTAAATAGCAAAGCTGTCAGTGGTGGAGGGCCTTTTGCTTTTGGCAACTAGAAGTACACTGCTCTCTGAGAAAACCAGACACATAATGCAGCAGCAGGGAGGTGGGCGAAAAGAGAAAGGCATCTCCTGGCAGGTAGCTATCAAAATCTCCCAACTTTAGCTAAACTAATTCCCTAGGTGTTCATAGTGTTCTTCAGTACAATATTACCTTTCCCCTGCCTGGTAATAGAGAAACCATCAGAAAACTATTATTGTAAGCCATTTTACGTAAAAATAATGTGTGTAACATATTTGTACACTGATAGTAGTAAGTAATCAGTGGTGTGCAAATTACCCCCACACACACACACACACACACACACACACACACACACACACACACATATATATATATATATATGTGTGTGTGTGTGTGTGTGTGTGTGTAAATATATACATTAAATTATGTGTAAAACAATGTTGAAAACATCACAGACGTTGTCTGTAAGGTTTTTGCCATAGGAGAGAGTAAGGGAAAACACTGCAGTAATTACATGTGCATTTCTATCTGATCTAATAAGAAACTTTGCATCGACTTGGACCATTTTATGTAATGCTCCCAATCTAAATTTAAGTTTTCAAAAATTTGAAATAAATAATTTGAAGTTAAAAAAAATGAACTGTAATATAGAATGGTTTAAAATAAATTTACATTTATTTCAGATGCACATTCAAATTTGTCATTATTTTTTATTTGAATGTTTTTCTTAGCTTTGCTTTTTTAATGATTGCTTGTAACCATTGGTGTCTGCACACAGGGACACAGGAATGTTTTATTCATAGACCATATATAATCCCAGTGGATACTATACCTCTGTACTGCTGTCAGTTCCAATTGACAATTCAGACATTTAAGTATATTCACACATCCATTAAAAACAGCCCTAAATAACTACCAACATCTCTATGTATACATTAGGCTTGTTTGTTCCCTTTCCGGCCAAACTCTAAATAATTGACTTGAAGTGCAAATATGAACACGTTTATGCATTCTGGTTCTGAACAGCACACAATTAATTAGAAGAATTGATGTTCCTTTTAAATACTCAGGAGACCATTTAATCCAAGCTTAATACCAGCAGACTGGGTGGTTGGAGAGGGAGACAGAAAAAAAAAATCAATGGCTATTTGTGAATCGTGAGTATGTATTAAAGGCAGCCTCGTCTCGCTGCTTCATTTGCACTTGAAAGCAGCCATCTGGATCAGCAAGCTTGGCCTAAGCAGATATGATTACTAATAATGTGATATACGCATACACCAGCCTATTCACACATCCAATTCCCACAGCTAAAATTAAAAAACATTGGTTTCTACTCTGAGAGAAGTCGGTCACAGAATCACATACACACACAGCAAGAGAAAGTGAGTACTGGGAGAGAGAGAGAGAGAGAGAGAGAGAGAGAGGGAGAGAGAGAGAGAGAATGTACATATGTACAAGAGTATTAAACTTTAAGCACGGTATTGCCCTGTTAGTGCTGACAAAATTTTTTTTTACTGTTTGAAAATTGTCAAAAATGCCTATTTATATACAAATCAGTGAATCAAGTCTGCTCCCTTAGACATTTAACACATAATTAGATGTATATATGTTTTGTTAAACATTCTTACAAAATTTATAGTAAATGCATTATGATCTGCAGTTAAAAAGCCCTGGTTGGTTTGTTAGATTTCAACAGACATTTCCAAATATATATCGGGTGCTATATTTTATTTTCTATTTATTTAAAAATTTGTTTTATTGCTATTACATTTATATACTTAGATTTTTATTATATATATATATATATATATATATATATATATATATATATATATATATATATATATATATATATATATATATATATATATATATATATATGCGAGGGCGCGGTAGCTCAGTGGTTAGGGCATTGGGCTATCAATCTGAAGGTTGGCGGTTCAAATCCCAGGTCCACTGCGATTACCAATGTGGGTCCTTAAGCAAGACCCTTAACCCTCATTGCTCCAGGGATGTTGTGATTAACCCTGTGTTCATCTTGTAAGTCGCTTTGGATAAAAGCGTCTGCTAAATGTCCAAATGTAAATGTAAATATATATGAAACTGAATTTTGTTTACATTTCATGTACCCAAATGTTATGTAAATGACAATAAAGTCTCCTTGAATCCTTGAATCCTTGAATTTGTTAGAATTATAAGAGCTTTTGAGGTTATAAAGGTTGTTGTACAGGACAAATGTGTCACGTCCCCTGAGCTAACCCTAATCAGGGTTAAAGGGCTGTCTCAATTACTTGCACCCACCCAGGACACCCCCCAGGACACACATACAAACTCTCTCTCTCTCTCTCTCTCTCATACTTTGAGCATAGGATTAGTACTTAACACACATTTCTAAAGCTCTGACTGCTCTGGGCTATCATTTGAACTATAATTGTTTAATCTACAGATCATGATAGAATCTCATTTTTAAATTCCCCATTTCCTCCTCAAATTCATTACAAAACTTAAATAAAATTATCTCAGAGTAGACCGGTAAAATATGCGATACATAGGCACGACCAATATATGCCTTTATAGGTTCGGTAGCTTTATAACCTTTCCTGTCAATGTTTATTGGTTAGCGTTAGTTTTTTCATTCATCAATATATTCATGTTAGTAATCAGGTTATACTTTTCCAGCAATGTGTTTATGTTTTGGCATGATTTTAATTGTAATATCACTGCTACTAAGTATTAATTGGGTTCTACACATATTAATTAGGATTTAATTTTAGGCTTTTCAGTTTGAGGGCTGTATTCATACGTTTGCTCCCACTTAACATCACACAGCACCCAATTAAAGTACCTCATTGCAACGCTTTACAGGAATCAGGGTAAATTAGCATGAGCAGGTGTTGTGGTGCAAATACCTGCAGGGCACATATTTCCTTAGGGACTTACCTGAATAGTCAACACATTGTACAATGTACCCCTTCTGATGCAAATCAAGTCATTAGATGTCCTTAAATTAATACCTGGATTCCGTTCAAAGAATTTAGCCAATTCAACATGGGATTAACTTGTTTGACAGCTGTTTTGAACAAACTTAGTGTGTGCTCGACTTGCATTTAGAAAAAACAGCTCTGTGGTGTGTAGAGGTTTTAAAATAATCAAAATAAATGTTTTTAGAAAATTATTTAAAAAATAAAAATAAAAAAGTAGTATTTACAAATTAGATGTGCTTTATTGAATTAATAAAATAAATTAAAAAAATTATAGAGTGTAGGTCACAAAAAAACTATCTGGCACAACCAACATACGAAAGTACATTAAACAGTAGCATAGGCCTGGCTATATAACTTCAATGCACAGTCGGCTGCATTTGGGAGATAAAAATCAGTTATGGGTTTGATTTTTTGTCTCTTCCTATAACAGCAATAAATGATAGACATGGCATCCAGGATATTCTATTTTGCTGTTGTACATACTTTTTAAGTGGCTGAATTTCTATAAAAATATTTAAACAATGCTGTAAAACTAGCTGAAGTTCACATTATCTTAATCTGAATTAATATACACATTCTTATCCAGGGATTACAATCACACATAAATGGCATCTATTTAATATTTGTAAATTTAAGACTTGTATATAACTATGTTTTCATTGTGGTTTAAGTGCTAAGTGTCTGCAGGATCATGTCACTTTTGAGCACAGCTACTACCCAAATTTGCTATCTTTCTAGTACATGTTAGTGCAGTTTTTACCTAAATTCCAAATACGCATCACAAATACAATGGCCAATGGCTACTGCCATGTTAGACACTGATAAAACTAAAAAAACATGTACATAACTGATGTTTGTTAGCAAGTGTAAACCTTAAAATGTTTGCTCCCCCCCTCCCTAACACACACACAATCGCTTTTACTGACTGAAAGTATTGTAGAATGCTGTTTGTAGCTTCAGGCACTTCCCAAGAAAAAAAAAATAATAAAGTGATGTGTCACAATGGCAGCACTTATTCCAGATCAGACGAACAGCATTTAAGTCAAATGTTTCACACATACCCTCAGGACAAAGGCACATCTGCACAGACCAATAAGAGCCTGGGAAACTTCTAAAGAGCTGTGGCTAGTCATTAGCTAAAGCAAACTCTATCAAAACAACACACATTGCTGAACTACTTATTACATTTTATTTTTCATGTACTACATGGCATTGAGTTTTAAGATCGTTTAAGATCTCGAATCTTAAAAATACAATGTTATGCATTGAGTATGCCTTTACTTACACAAGTATTGTAAATTACAAATTCTTTTCTGAAATGATCATTCGGTTTTTGTGAAATCCACAGAATAATTTCCCAATTCCATGTTTTATTTTCTAGATAATACAATTAGCAGATAAATTTCAGAAAGACAATAAAATACACTGCTTACTTAGCTGAATGATTAGTATTTTGTTAATCATATATTGCGTATTAAGTGATCATGAGCAAGTTTGACCACCACCACATGTTTTGGCAATCTGATGGTCTGGATCATTTACACAATGCCAAAAAAGACATCAACAGTGATCTTAGAAAAGCAATTGTTGCTGCCTGTTATATGCTTTTAATTGTTAAAAAAGACTTTACAGACTTACGTTAGGATATTAAATGTTTATGTTCATTACCAATTGATATGGTAATTGAGGGTAGAAAAACTAGTAGAAGTAATTAGTAGGAGTATTTCACCTTTTTCTATATAAAATAAACCAGGGCAGCACAACTTATGTTTGCAAAGTTGCATCTGAACAAACTACAAGAATGATGAATGTCCTTTGCATAGATGATACCAAATAATTCCCTTAACACAGATTACATTATAATGGAGATGTTTGGCCATAATGCACTGCACCAGGTGTTGCTAAACCCAACTACAGCATTTTAGCACAACCCTTCATAAAACTTAAGTTTGTTAAGTTGGGAGGGGGGGTCTTCATAAATAACTCCAGAATTGGAGTGAGCGATTAGAAGATAAGAAGTTATTGCTATAGGAGTTTCCCCAAGCTACTGATTCACGCTGTTTCAATTCTGTAAATATTTAAATCCTCATTTTAATTTTGTCACTTCAGCTGATGTTATTGATTTTACAAAAAAAAAAAAAAAAAAAAAAAAGCACTTGTTCCTTATGACATAGTCTAGAGTGAAACACGTGTCTATTATCAACACTTTGGTTATGTACATCACACAATACATTTAAATAATAACATAATGTGTTGTTTCTACAAATGTAATTACTACAAATAAAGTTCATAAAATAATTATGAAATTTGTTTTTGTTGCTCTTTATTTTTTTAGTTTTTGTTGCTCTATTTTTGTAAAAAAAAAAAAAGAAAGAAAGAAAAACTTCAGCACTGCTTAAATATATATCATACAATGTTCATCAAAGTGTTAGAATAAAAGTGATGATACTTTTTAAATAATGTGCTTCAAATAATTCACTGATTAAATGTAGAAGGTGAGTGTACTAAATGAACTGAATGCTTTTGCCAGAAAAAAAGTACAAAATGTGATTTGTCTTAGATTTAAAATTTTAGGTCTAGAACCTTGTCTTTTACTATTTTGTGTGCATGCATGGCTGCATTTGCTCAGGAAAGTGGACACGATCAAGCTGTACCTATTTTAGAGCAGCCCAGTTCAGTTAAAAGGTCACGACACGTTAGCGGTCATGAAAGAAGATATGCAAGCCTCTATCCCTGCTCCCTTCATCCGTGTAACAGTCCTTATGTAAAGAATTTCACACTTTATTTAACTTGTCTGATGCTATCAGTGGGACTGCGCTAGCATTTAAGGGCTGCTGAGTACATTTATGCTGCTCTTCTTATTGAAAATCTAGTAAAATAAACTAAGTATGGGCTGACAGAGACAGATGGAGTAAAATTTTTGGGTTTTTTGTAACAGTAAAAAAGGATGATGGTGCAAAGCAAGCATTGTTTAGAAAAGTGATTAGAGACTTGGTCTGGGTGGTGCTGCAATTTCTGTAAATGTGGAGGAAAGCAGTTTAGTGCTTTAGGATGTCTAGTCTTCTCTAATCACTGGATAATTCCCATATCCACAGGCTGACAGCACTTGCTTGACTGCCTCTTTGCATGCTCGAATTTCATTACTCAGGGTATAATGAAGCACTTCTTTAAAACAGTGAGACTCACTTCTGAATACCTGGAGTGTTTCAGTTCAACTCTACAACAGGGCAGAAAGAAGGTAAGACGGTGATTAAAACGATGGACAGTGAGTGCAGGGTTGAGCAGAAGAGGAAAAGAGAGCACAAAGAAAGATGAATATATTGTTAAGGAGTGCATGGCTCACATGTGTGGTACTGTCCTGTTGTGTGATAGAGGATTGATCTCGCATCACTGGTTGTACTGAGCTTTAAGGTGTTTAAGCGGTTTTGGGACATCTGAATAGGTGGAGCACATCCCCAGTAGCAGATAATTTTGTGGATGCCACTGTGCTGAACTCTGCCCTCTTAAACACTGCTAAGTCTGATAAAGCCTCAGAGCTGCTATCAAAGCCCTCCAGCCACACTGATGATCCACATCCAAACCTTCTATTGATCTCCCAACTCACTGTGCAAATAAATAAATAAATAAATAAACTGCAGAAAGTGCGTGAGGTCACTGATAGTCAGTCTTCAGTAGGTTTCAAGTATCAGTTTTCTAGCTAAATCTTAGTATAAAGCCTGATATTAACATTAAGGATTTTTTTTATCAACCTTATTTCTATTGCTCAGTTTCATTTTAGTAAAACCATTAACCATAAAGTATTGCCATAATGTCTGTATGAAATGTTCTGGTTGTAAAGTAAACTTTTTTCAACTGAATGCTCACATGGTACTGGATGTATCATCCAATATTTAAAGAAAAAAAATAACTAAAGAAAAGCAAAGTTAAACTTAAATTAAGCACATTGATTTGTATAATTACATGGAGACCAATCATCACCAATCATGTACAGCTACATGTTATAATATTGGGTGCAGATATATGGGTAAGGTACTCTATATTAATTTTAACACAGTTTCTTATATTTAAAGTAATAATAAACATAACGATTAAATTAAGATTGAAAATGGATCATTTATAATTTCGGATTGCTGTTTCAAAAATATTTTTTTATATCTGTGGGAGATATATTATTACTTCAAATATATTATATATTATTACCTTAAAAAGTGTTGGATTCAGATTATTATGAACAGTTTTCATGAAATTACACATGATTTAATTGTGTTGCAAATAAAAATAAATTTAATAAAAATATTTTTATACTGGAAACATTTTTTTAATGTATTTTTCCTTATTTTTTTCTGGTATTACAACAAATATTATCAAAATTGCATTAATGCCATAAACATAGGTACACAAAAGACAATGTTTCAATAATAATAAATTTAGTCCAATAATAGGTTTTGAAAAGGTTGCTTGAAATGTTCTAAATAATCCTAAATAAAAGAGCTTAAATGTAACACTTTGAATTCTGTACTCAGAAATTTTTACATTGTACATTATTGTAGGTAAAATAAAAAAAATAAATTAAAAAAACCTTTTACAGATAAATAAAATATTTACCTTTGCAATGCTGCCAGGTAAATATTCACCCACACCTTCAACACCAGGATGCCTTCTCCAATAAAAGTTGATTTGCACACATAGATGACATGGAAGGGGAATGACAAATGAGACAAAAAAAAAATTGACATTTGTATTCCACATCAATGTAACATGGGCCTGCTGGTGGCTTGCATCACATATACTTACTGCTCCATGGAACACAGTCAGGGAACTGTTGAGCACTTTTAATTATGTATATAATAAGGTTGGGGTCAACATATTTCATGCCAGGAGAGTGATGTGTATTTAATGACTCCAATACATTACCTTCTGTGTGTAATCTCACTGACGGAGAGCCTGTAAGTTTAATTACCATTAATCAGCATCAGGGTTTGTCTGTGTGGATAGAAACAGATGAGTCTGTGATTTGCCTCGCACCGCGCCACTGTTGGGGGTGATACACAACGCAAGCGACAGCTATGTAGAGCAGTCTGATAGATAATGCTCACCTCAAGCCTGACTAATAAAGCATGCCAGAGATGCAGCATGTTACAGAGTGTAGTTTTTCCAGGCTAAGATGTATTAGGTTAATATAGTTACTCACTGATGCTTACCTGACTAAATGCCCTTCATTCTGAAAAAAGGTTGGCTGCAATCCGTTATGTGTCTGGTTCTGTTTTCTGAGACAAATTGTTTTGACCCCTGTTGTTGACCATGGTTAAAAGGTTTCTGAGAGCTCTTTCTTGTTTAAACACAGACAAGTACACTCTACAAGGGCTGTTCTTCGACTAAGGCCCTTAGGCTTAATTACCATGTCATTGCTTTCAACAGCAAGTTTGTTGTAGGAAGTACTCCTCAAAGTTTTCTTTCAAACATGTTTGTAGAGAAGCTTAAGCCCTTGCTGATATTATTAATGCTCTGGCAAATGCACTTTCCTAACCAGCTAAAAGAGAATGCAACAAGTCGCTGACTTCATTACAAAGCCTTTTATCCTCAGCGCAAATATTTGCACAAATGAATGCTAAGTCAAACATCTGTATTGATGCAAATCCCTCTTATGTTTGTTGACGTGCTCAAGCCTTGATGGTACTTTAGCAAAACTGAGACAGAAGCACAGGGGGTGGAACCCCTCTGTACAGGCCCACAAACGGCCCAGTGAAAAGCCACATCAATTTCAACCCAGACAAGTGCCGTCACACAGATTAGGCAGCCACAATGCGGCAGGACCTTATCTCTAGCGGCAGGAGGAGGGCAGCCTGATCTGCGCAGGATGGAAACATTCTCACCACGTAATGGACAAAATCAATTGTTGCCCTCCTCAATCAATGTGGCCCTTCGCTCGCTGCTAAGCAGCTCTGCGTGTAACTGCAATTTCTGATGGCCTGTAATGGCTAAGTGAGGCAGCCGTGTGACCAGGTTGAACTTATATGATAACTGACCACAGATCTTTTACTTACCTGCACAGAGGAAACAAACTTAATGTTATCACTTCTTTGAAAACCAATAATGTCAATGCTATTGAAAAACAATGAAAGCAAAACTTTACAACACCTTCTTTTAATGATCATATGTAGAGTACATTTAACTTAAACTACTTTCAATTTTACTCATTTCATAACTGGCAACATGTAAATAAACAACGAAAATGAACAATGAAATATATCATACCTTAATGAAGACATTGGATTAATTAGCATAGTAGCTGTCTTATTTAAAGCCGTTCAAAAACTCTTCCCATCACTTTCCATGCACTGAAAAATCTGCTGTCACAATTTTCTTTATTTCTCCACTGAGAATTTCACATTGTAAGAACAATGAACCCAAAATGTCTAAGTTATAATTATACCTGGGATGACAGATGACAGTTAAAAACTTAATTTAGAATAAAATCTCCTTTGACTGAGTTGTTCCGTAAGAGAGGGATTCTTGCTTTATAATGGTAATTACTCTGCCATTTATTATTCTATCAGCGAACGCAATTAAACGAGTGCACTGAGGACACAGTTGATAATAAAGTGCAGGAAGAGTGAATGCTAATTAACCTTAGAGAAGACAGTTTCTCTCTTTGCTCAGCTTCTCTCCACCACTTGATGCCATCATTCAGTCTGCCAGTTGCTCTAACCTGCCTGCCCAGGAGCGCCTGAAGTCAAATTTACTAAATAGTATCATAATGATAAAGCTGAGATTGTAATGACTGTGGTGTCAAATATCTAAGTTATTATATTTTACTGTACATGTTATAATGTTTTATACAGCATATTATTGTAGCAACATTTACTTGAAATATTTGTTAACCTTTTAATTGTTTTCCTTAATTACTTCTCTTAATACTTACCTTCATTCTCATATATTTGGTTGTTTGTTTATTTTAGAGTTTAACATCCGGACAGTATCAATTGCTATTTCTGAGTAAAAATGTTATAAGTGATACAGTCATAGTGAATCTTTATATTATTCAATTGAATGTCTGTGGCACGTGGGACAAACTGCAGTTTCCTGAGGAAACCTACACAGGCATGGGGAGGACATACATAATTCATAAAGAAGGGACAAAGGACCTTTCATTAACCCAACTGGGAATCGAACCTTTTTGCTGTGAGTGTTAAATACTTAGAGAGTTAGAGAGAAGCATTAATCGCTCTGCCATCATTCCTTCATCTTTTTTTTATTCCTTATCACCTGTTTTTGTATGTATTATACTTTTGTATCTCTCGTTTGATTTGTAATAATAACAATTTACAGTTTAACATATTATTTATAAATTTATTAAAAAAGCAAATATTTTAGTTCCTCTGTTTTCTATGTGCTATTGTGTCATATTATTTTCCCCTCTTTTTGTTTTTTCTTTACTCTTATTTTAATCTTTACATTCCAACCCCTTTTCCAGTTCTTCCTTTATTGAATTTTGCCATTTTAACCTAACACAACGAGTAGGATGATTAAAGACATCTACATTTCTTAGGTAAAAATAACCATACATTTAACAAATTAATCTTTGATCTTTTATCAGTTGTAGCAAATAATGACAACTAAAATCAGATCACTTTTTCAATAAATGCTTTAATTTTGGAAAGGAATGCTTTCTAAAGTGCATTTGGCTATAGGGCACCTGACAGCATAGGACCAAGCCTATTAGTCCATCCCTATTAGAACAAAGCTTTTGTAAATTTGGATGGAGGTCTAGAGAGGTAATTACAAGATTTAGTACACATGCAATCAGCTGGACTTCATTTAACAAAGATAAAGAGAGTTTAGTTTTCTCATGCTAATCCTGACAGCATTCAGTAGTTGCCCATAGCCTCCATTACTCACAGTTACCACTTCCTGTCCTTTCTAACAAAACATGCTACTCAAAATCTTTGTAAGGAACATAACAGCTGCACTGGGACCTGACTCATATTTAGTCATTACCCATTTGAATAGATTTATAAACCTTAGAATGTGAGCTTTGGAGATATTAACATCAAAGCTTAAATTATGTTGTTAGTTTAAATCAGGAAAAACATTTAGTAATGTCCATAAACAATTTAGGACTTACACTTATGCTATTTCTACATGCTTTATCAGTAACAGAATTTCTGAGGTCTAACGATCTCAATTTTAATTACTCTCAAAGATGTTCAGTGGAGTTAGGATTAAATTATTTAACACCCAACTATTCTTTTATGGACCTTGCTTTTGTTCAATGGGACACAGTGATTCTGTTGTGCCTAAGTTCTTGATGTCATACACCTGTATTAATGGGGTTGAATGAAACACCCGATTTTATTGATATGAAGTAGTCAGTTTTTACAACTAAGAAATGATTTATAAAATGACAAGATATGCTTTTTAATAATCACAACATTTATTAAATAAAGCCAAACACAGCTTCACATGACCTTAAAATACTTATTAAATAGTCATAAATTAATAAAAACACTGAAAGACTGATTTCAAGTTCAAGTTCTAAGGCAGTAAAACAGTCTGGTATTTAGCATTTTCTTTTGTAAAAGGTTTCCTTCCATGGCATTTTGCTACTCTACGAAATAAAAGCTCACTGAACCTATAACACTGATGTTAAAAATGTTAAATGAACTATAATACTGGATTTAATTGGGTTTGGGTGTTCCTTAATACCTCTTTTCTCTGACCAAATTGTGTCTAAATATAATATTTTACAGATTAAAATTTGTTATGAAACAAAATTATTGCAAATCCCATAGGAAACATCTATAGCATATTCCAAAAGTGAATAAGTATCCACTGAATAAACACTCATTTTAAGGCAGATTATTTTTATTTTTTGGGTATCATATTGTCTTCAGGTTGTAGAGTAATGATTCACACAAATCACATTTGCCACCTTAGTCAAGAGCTGCGATCTTGTGAATAGCCTATTTTACCTGTGACTGTAATTGGTGAAGGCTTGACAAGGCCGACTCTCGGCAGTAGCATAACAAAGAAGCTCTTCTGCCATTGTCGAAGGATGATTTTCATAATGTTGCCACAGAGTTGCTAAATGAACACAGAGGTCCTGGGGTCCTGGAACTGAGTGACATGGGACAAGTAAGACACTGTCTGAGTGCGCAAAACACACAGCCTAGGTTGATTACACATACGCGCACACATTGGCACACGCACAACCACACACACACACACACACACACACACACACACACACACACACACACACACACGTCAATTACTGCTTTCATGACCAATTTAAACTAACTTTGTGTGTCATATTTCACAATTTTAAAAACTCAAAGACTCACCCAATTATTTGTCGATGAACAAGCAACTTGACAAATGAACTGAAAACATTAATGTCAAAGCATCACGTTGTTTCTTACCAAGTCATTTCGCAGATATATTATTTGGACAAGAATACAATTATGTTGTGAAAATAATTGCTTGTAGACGTGTCATGGTGCCAGGTGTGTTTTTATAATGGTTTGAATATGAAGATAATAAGCAAAAGTTGACTGCAAATTATAGGTCTGCACTCATACCTATATATATATATATATATATATATATATATATATATATATATATATATATATATATATATATATATATATATATATATATATATATATACACACACACATATTGTATTTAGGATTTTACTACTTTTTACTATACACTTCAGTTTGGATTCTATATTCAACTGTTTTCTTGTACACTACTTAATTTGATCACAGAAAAAACATAATAATTAGATAATGGCTTTAGGAAATATTAATAATTATGATGTTATTTTTTATAGATAGCATTTGTAACATGTGTAGTTACCTAAGCAGCAATCTAATTAAAACCAAGATGTGTATAAATGTATTTTATACACCAAATAACCATTTGCAAAGCCCCCCCCCCCCAAAAAAAAAAAAAAAAAAAAAAAAAAAAAACATAATACATCTCTAAAGTGTATTAAAAGTTTTTTAAAAACCTTTAAACTAAAAGTTCACATAATTCCTTTGTCTGTTTGTTTTTTATAATTAGGACTATAATCAGTGTTTAATATACCATGGACCCAGCAGGAAACTTATGCAGGCATGGGAAGGACTGGCAGATTCCATATAGAAATTACCTTTGTTTGCCCCAACTAGAAATTTAACCAAGGACCTATTAAAAATAAAACATTTATTTTTTTACATTTAACATCCTGCTATGTCCATATGCTGCATAGTTGCATACATTTACGGAAAATAAATGATTATTTATGACTAGTTTAGTGCACCATGTAAATTATGTACATTAAAATACAAAAAAAATGTAGTATGTAACTTGTAGTATAAAATCCATCCATCCATCCATTGTCTTCCGCTTTGTCCTATATTTAGGTCATTAGGGGGTGGGGGGTTCCCCATGCCCATCCAGGGGAGAATGTTTCAGGTGCTGGGCAGATACACCCAGGACAGGGCACCGATCTATTGCTGGGCACACACTCACTTACACAGACACGCCCACAAACACACTCTTTATGGGGCAATTTGGAGAACTCAATTGACTTGATCCATGTTTTTGGACTGTGGGAGGAAACCGGAGAACCCGGAGGAAACCCACGCAGACACGGGGAGAACATGGAAACTCCCAGATTGGGATTTGAACTGGGAATCCCTAAAGCTGAGAGGCGAACGTGCTAACCACTAAGCCACCGTGCCGCCCTAGTATAAAATCTTTAAATCATTTAATAACATAGAAAGATATGTCATATATATTTTATTCAGAATAAAAACTTGTTACAAAACAAAAAAAGTTAAAATAAGTATATGAGAACTAATTTACAGTTGCCTACTTACCATTTTCTACTTACATCCAGGGGAAAACATTTTGGGCGCTGGGCAGATACACCCAGGACAGGGAGCAAATAAATCACCAGGCACACACTCACTCACACAGACACACTCTACAGAGGCAAATTAGAGCTACCAATTCACCTTTAACTCACCAAGACTTTTTTTAATTGTCTATGAAATATTATTTGATTTGCAAAAATATTTTTTAACAGAGTGGAAAACATGAATAGTTTAACGTATTTACATATTTCCTAATGGTATTCACCTTTTTTATTTGTGCTTTTGTAAAACTGTATAATACAGTCTGAGAGGGAAAGCGAAAAAGAGATATCTGAGTTCAGAGTGAGTGGCTCATTTCTCAAATCACTTCTAATAGCAAGATTCAGCACTTTCTGCCCTCTGTCTTTCCCCCTGAACAAATGACGCCTGAAATTTTTATTCTTTTTATAATGGAATTTCAATGGCCTTCACTGCAAATCTAGTGGAAATTTTTGCATAGCAAGTGGGAAAAATTAAATGTTAACCATGTTTTAATGTGATTAAGGCTGACAGTGACATTATTTCTGCTAATCACTCAGGAGCTGAATAGCTTAAACATGACGAAAAAACACCAGGCTCTTTTAGCTCCTTTAAAAAGGAATTTAAGTCTCTTGTCTTTAGCATTCAGAGCAGTACACACACATTTACTTTTTTTAGGAAATTATTTTGTTACAAATTAGAAGCATTATTATACAATTATTTAAATATTATCTAAAGTTTCACCTTTTAGCAGACTGACATTAGATGACACATGATTTTTCACAAACCCTATTTCTAAACATTTTAGTTATCAAATAAATGAAAATAAACTAATGAATAACTAACTGCTTAAGTATATGTGTATGCTTAAAAATAATGCATATAATCACACCTTGGGAGCAAATTAAAATATATAATCCATCAGACATCTTTGGACTGTGGGATGAGAGCTTTTAGAGGAAACCTGCAGGCACAGGAGAACATGAAATCTACCTGGAAATCTGCAGCAGCTTTGCCTTGGTGGCAGCATATGTCTCCATATACTATTTTGTGTCAATTATGTTTTTATATATGCAAATTTTTCATGTAATGAGTACTAATGCACCATAGTACCATGACAGATGTTGGATTATGCTACTTTCACAAATAAAAATTGAGATTTCAGTACACAGTGGAAAGTACGATTTCTTGATGCAATAGACAGTGATAAGGTCACGATTAAGCCACAGGCTAGAATGTACTTCTTCCAACAGATAATTCTGAAATGTTGAATAATATGAAATACTGTTTTATATTTTCAGTATCACATTGCCACAGATTAACACATCTGATATTTGGCATTCTCCTACATGTTGGTTGCATTTTTTGTTTTCTGTGCTACCTTTCCATAGTAATATAAAGTTCATATAGTTCCCTTATAAATGTTTTTAGTTCTGGTGTTGTATGAAATATTTACTTTCATAGGTTTTGTTGGGTGTGTGTGCCTTTTTTTTATCTAACAGTGATGCCTTAATTTGCTACTAATATGACCTAACATTTAGAAATTTGTTTCAATTTACTTAATACAATCCAATTATTGTAATCAAGGACAAACATCAAAGCTTCTAAAATCTTGTTTTGCAATGAATACAAAAATTAGATTCTTATATTATTGTATTTCACAAAATATTCTTCAGGAAATTTGACATGCACCTTATCTATGCCATTTCAAGAACAACATTTCTACAACATTTTACAGATTACATGCACATTGTTGACTTTAGCACAAAAGCTGTTTGGAACAATTTACATTCAAAGAAGTTGAATTATTACCAATCTAGTAAACAAGCGGTTTAATTAACTGAATCCACAAGGGACATTTTGAATATCAGCAATAGTATGTTATTATACTCTTATGTGCATTGGCTCATTTAAGGATAAGGGGAAACTTTTAGGAATACAACAACAATACCAGTGCTACTGACTGGCCATTTGTCATACACTTTTTGACCTCTTTTAGTCGCTGTATTATGTGCAGCTTATTCCTAAAGCTCACGCAGATAATGCTTTCGCAGGGTATCAAGTACAAAGAGAGACAACAAAGAGAGACAACATTGAAGCTTCTAAAACCTTTTTTGCAACGAATGTTGACTAGATGGGTTAAACCCCTATTTACACCCCTGCAGCTTTACCTCACTCATAAAGACCATTACACCATGATTTATGCTATAAATTCATTCATTCATTCATTATCTCCCGCTTATCCTCTATTAGGGTCGTGGTGGGGTTCCCCATGCCCATCCAGGAGAGAACGTCTCGGGCGCTGGGCAGATAGACCCAGGACAGGGCGCCAATCCATCGCTGGGCACACACTCACTCACACAGACACACTCTATAGGGGGCAATTTTGAGAATTCAATTAACTTGATCCATGTTTTTGGACTGTGGGAGGAAACCGGAGAACCCGGAGGAAATCCACGCAGACACGGGGAGAACATGGAAACTCCACCCAGATGGGGATTCGAACCGGGAATCCCTAGCGCTGAGAGGCGAACGTGCTAACCACTAAGCCAACGTGCCGCCCTTTATGCTATAAACCTGAACTTATTTTTTCATGTTTGGACCAACAATAGTTAAATTCTTGCAAACAAGCTTGATAAACTTGTGGTCTCCACCAGCAATCACATGCATATTCATATATTCAATTCCATCACCAGCATGTTTGATATAATCATTCATTCATTCATTATCTTCCGCTTTATCCTCTATTAGGGTCGCGGTGGGGTTCCCCATGCCCATCCAGGGGAGAACGTCTCGGGCGCTGGGCAGATAGACCCAGGACAGGGCGCCAATCCATCGCTGGGCACTCACTCACTCACTCATACACACTCTATATGAGGCAATTTGGAGAACTCAATTGACTTGATCCATGTTTTTGGACTGTGGGAGGAAACCGGAGAACCCGGAGGAAACCCACGCGGACACGGGGAGAACATGGAAACTCCACCCAGATGGGGATTCGAACGGGGAATCCCTAGTGGGGAGAGGCGAACGTGCTAACCACTAAGCCACCGTGCCGCCGATATAATCATTATAATTATAAATATTTATAAGATTATAAGTATTGAAAAAGATATTGTATAACTACAAGTTGTACTGATAGAAGTTTATATAAACAATTTATGACATTTCATATCACTTCTTACTGTATTATAACATACATCCATCCATGCATCCATCATCTTCCGCTTAATCCCCATGCCCATGCCCATCCAGGGGAGAACGCCATGGGCACTGGGCAGAATCTATCGCTGGACACAACCTCACTCACACAGACACACAGACACACTCTATATAGGGGCGATTTGGAGCATTCAATTCTCCTTGATGCATGTTTTTGGACTGTGGGAGGAAACCGTAGAACCAGAAGGAAACCCAGCCAGACATGGAGATCCATCCAAATTGGGATTCGAAACAGGAATAGCTGGCACTGAGAGGTAAACGCGCTAACCGCTAAGCCACCGTGTTGGTCTTTTTAAAACTAGTGTTTTTTTCTGTGAAAAACTGATGAATTAAAGTTTTTTTTTAATTATACTTTCTTTTATATTTTTAACACCATCAGGTACTGGTATATTAAGGTTAAAGCTGACTTGCATATGATTCATAAAACCTCTAAAACTAAACCTCTAAAACTAAATCGTTTATCACTTCTTTGTCTCTCTCTCTCTCTCTCTCACTCTCTCTCTCTCTCTCTCTCTTTCTACCTACATATCTCTCTTTCTATCTATCTTGACTTCTTTTTATTCCGCTTCCTCTCTTGGTCTGTCGGGTGTATGATGTGAGCTCATATGAGCCCCCCAGGGTGAGTGAAGGGATGATGAGATGAGAGGTAGAGGGGATGAGCTGATAGAGGAGTGTGTGCAGGGCTCTAGAGGGCTCAGTGGGACTCCTTTCATCCTCACAGCAGTGAATGGCTGCAAGGACATGAGAGCGGACGCTTGCCGCATCGTGTGAACACACACATGTACACACAGACATACATACACATACACACACATGGAGAGTTTTTCTTCTTTGCACAGTCTTACTGTGATTTGTTCTTTAGTCCACTACACATATATGTTCTCTTACATACCTGTATGTTAACACTGCATGATATATAAGTGTATATTTATGGTATACCATACCAGTGTACATGCAGTATTTTGAATATTTTGTGAAGTAAATGTAAGAATGCAACAGTATGTGGACATATGACTGACTAGGTCAGAAAGGTCAGAAATTAACAGTGTTGATACCATTATTCATTATTCACTGTGCAAACAGTAGTATTAAATGCTTGAATTCAATTAGTTCATATTAATTCCACAATACCAATCACAAAAACCTTATCACAGAGCTGTAAACTGAATGAGAAAACAACCTTAATCAAGAACTGATTTCTGTGAGGTTTATGGACTGGGTGCCTATGCCTGCACAACTCATATAAAATGTACAACATTTAATGGCATTTTAAGCATGTTACTGCCTCTGTGCTCAAAGTAAGGTCTAGGTAAATGTGTTGCTTGCTTAGTTTTGCAGAACTAAATCAACCAGCACATATGGTTGAGCTCTGTATTGCCATTCACAATTGAAGTTAACAGCTAAGGATTTATAAATATACTGATTTCTGTTTTGTCTTCAACTTTTTATTCCATTTTCTTTAAGTATATATAAGCTCTATTCGCCATCAAAACTACCATAGAGCAGGATGTGACCACAAGACATTAGTGTCAGTAGATATGGGGCTTTCAGTAGACTAAACTGTAAACTACCAAACATAACTGTTACCAATCTACTAATGTGAACAGGTAGTAGATCAGCATCTTTCAGTTTATGCTTTTAATTTTAAAATTACATCTGTTCATCAGGGCCAGTTTACATTCCGCCAGTCATTATCTAAATTATTTCGACCACAGTTTCCAATATTTATAAAATTACAATAATTTAGTTTAAAAAAAAAATGAAAAAATTGCTCCAAGTTACATTCTTGACTTATAGAAATAAAATACATTTACATTACATTTTGTCATTTAGCAGATACTTTTATCCAAAGCGACTTACAAGGCGAGCACAGGGTTGGCCATGGCATCTCTGGAGCATAAAAAATAGTTTTTTTTCTGCTATGTTAAGACATGGAATTAAAAGAGAAAAAAAAGCATACATTTTAAACTCAGAACAACTAATGAATAATAAAACATTTCAGTATGTGCAGCAAGGTAGGGCAAGCTAAGGGGACATTGAAGCATTCCCTCACCTTGCATCACTGCAGCTATGCACTATGACTGAAGTAGTCTGTGAAAGCTTGAGCACACACCTCATTATCTGTGCTATATGCCTAACATTTACCCCCCCCCTCCCCACACACATATCTTTTAATCATGAAAAGACCAGGGTAAGATAGACTTCAACCAAAACACCTTGAAAATGTAGATCAGAAATTTTCCTTAACACAGAGACCAAACAAATGTAAGCGCCAACCGATTGTACACACAACACACACACACACACACACACACACACACACACACACACACACACACACAAACACCCACACCCACACACCACTATGATTTAAAAGTCATATACTCAAACATTTGTGGTAAAATGCTGTCTTACAAATGACCAATGGCACATTATGATAGTCAGAGTGTGGCTCGCACACAATTTGTAACAAAAATGAACTGAACGTAAAAAAAAAAAAAAAAAAAATCAAGAATACCTCTCCCAAAATAATTCTGTACCCAGGGCAACCATGCTGTCATTCAGCAGAAGTGACTGCAGGAAAGAAAGGAGTCTGGGGTGGCAGGAGGGGGAGTGTGGGAGCGAGAGCTGCAGAGAGGAGGGGAATCATCAAGATGTGACAATTGTGACAAGAGCAGGGAAAGTGTTGCGGCGCACATTTCTCCATCTCTCGCTCGGCCCCGGCTCTGACAGCTTAATGTGAACCACATGCAATATTTATTCTCATCCACTGACAGACTGTCGAGTCGTCCGAAGGAGTATAAAGAATGTCACTTATTAGAATAAAGGCAGAAGAATGAACGGTAATCAAGGACATGTGTACATCAGGCTTTGCGTGGCCCTCCCATCCCTGAGCTGCTTAGCCATTCTCCACCGTGCAGCTCTGACTCTGATAACAAGCTTTCAGGAGCACTATGTGGCAACGCTAAATTCATTTATTTATCTCATTAAGCCTGGCAGGCTGCTGGACTCAGGCTGTGACATGTGTATTTCGTTATAACCCTTATCACAGGGCTAATAAACAAAGCCGCTCACCACAGTGCTGGCAATAGCATGGCATCATTAGCCTGAATAAAAACACGTGGAGTTTGGAAATAATCTCTTTATCAAAAAGGAGGGGCCATGCAATGCAGTGAAGTTCTGGAGGACCTCTATGATATCATTCCTCATGACTTTCCTTTTTCATAAAACAGAAGATGCACACTCAAACTGGAAATTGCAGATAGATAAAGACAGTGGGTGTCTTTACATACAAAATAATTGCAAGAAATACTGTTGGGGCTGTAACCTCATTAACACCTTAATTTGCCCCACAGTTATCTGATAGTAGCACAATACCACATTTCTTTTAGAAAAAATATTAATCAGTTCTCATTAAATTGCAAAAGTCTATGTGTTCTATAGACTTACAAATCCACCATAACTGAGTATGAAATAAGCTGGTTCCACAAGGTTCATATCATGTTTTCTGTTAACATTATGTATTAAACAGATATGTTTTATAATTGAGAGTACTCAAGAACAAAAAAGTCCTTAAAGATTTGTAAAAGCAGTAAATAGGATGTGTTTCATCCCATTGAATGCATTTGACCTCTGTACATAATCACCTTTGATAAGGCAGGTAATACATGAGATAGGGGCTGCATTTATCACTGTTTCAATCCACAAAACAGAGCATTTCTTGGAGCAGGGAGGTAGCTGGCACCTTTACTCATCAAATAAGGTCTGTTCCCACTATCAGTAGAGCTGAGCCACTCCTGACACTCTCAGGTAAGATCTCATTAGTGATATTGCTGATACAAAATAAACACAAGCGAACACACAGACATCCTTTCTTTGACATGATCCTATTGATAACTACCAACAATTGAAAGACTTTAAAATCACATAGACAAACAGACAGACAAAGCGAGAGACAGCTAGAGAGACAGAGACTTCATTAGCAGCATCTGCTTCCTTTTAAACTTGACAGTCTCACTCCACTCTTTTTTACTCATTACCAAACTTGCTACAGGCTCTCACTAGCTGCTCTAGCAGACAACAGCAACTTTCCTCTTTGTTTTTTTTTCAAATCTAGATGCCAGTTTTTCAGGAGAAAGAGGTTACGAAAGATCCACAAAGCAACTCACGCCTCATAGATCATTCCACTTTAAAATCTTTTGTATTTGCTATTCTACTAACAAATTCCTAAATTATATTGATGCTGGTGGTTTCGGACAATATTGAGTTTTGTATGGGATTAGAGTTTGGCTCAGTTGAACTGATTTGAGGTGAATGTTGCATTGTTTATTTTCTCTGTAACTGTTTTTTTTTTTTTTTTTCCATAAACTTTGTGTTGTTCAAAACACACTATATTGTTGCAAATATCGAAATGAAAACAAAACATTACACAACTCTTCCATTTTGTACAGGATGAATACAATGACTACAAGAATGCAGATACTCTAACTACAGGATTTGCCAATTTTAACAAAACCCACTCGTGTTCTGCAGCAGCGGAACTACCATGGAATTTACAAAAAGTAAGAATGTCTAATTCCAGTCAACTGGAGCTGCTTTGGTCAACTGTAAATGGTATAATAGTTAGGAGAAAACTACAATATACTATTTGTACCAAAAACAAATTACAAAAATGCTTAATTTTAAAAACTAGTCTAAGTTGAGTGGATGGTCATGTTTATACCACAACTAGAATGATAATGATGATGATCTTATTAGACTCATTTGATTATAGTTATAGCAACAACCAATCATAATTAAATTATAATCACAAAGTGGATTGCATATGATATGACTTTTAAGTCAAATGAAGAAAAAGCATGGAATAACAGTAACAGAATTGATTACAGGAACATACTTATAAATAAACATAAATACTTTTAAGACAAAGATTCTTAAAAGTTTATTTGAATTTAAATTTTGCCCCGTTTGGTGACTGCCAAATCACACTGTCATTCACTAATCAGTAGTTAAGAATTAAAAAAATATATCTTTAAAAGTTACACTTTAGTAACAAACCTTTTTAGAGAATTACATGAACAAAAATGTCCATCTGCTATTTATTTTTGTTTCTCTTACAATGTACAGCATCCAATTGTATCCATTGGATACTGATCCAATCAGTATCCAAGTGGCTGCCAGCTAAAGCATGTAGCTTGGCATCACTGAATATTATACTTGGCAACCTCACAGGAGGTAAGCTTAAATCATGAATCATAAAAATTCTTATGCTCTTGAAAGCAGCACTGGCTTCTATATATTTTGGTTTGCAGCATCAGACGTAGCTATAGCACTGTTTACTTTGAGCTTCTTGGTTTAGTCTTTAAAAGCCGAGGGGTCACACAGAAACAAGAGGCTATCATACAGAATTTAGAGTGATTGAGCTGGTCAAAGCACAAAATCATAATTCAGAGTATACAATAGTGTTCATTAAGTCAAATCTAAGTCCTTGTGCTTGTTCAAACTTTAATCTTTGCATTCTGAATACACATGTGCATAAAATAAGAATCATAGAAATGGTTGGCTGTTTCGCTATAAAAGAATTTGAGCTGCTTGCATCGATAAACAACTGGTGTGAACTAGAATTGCAACTACATGCCTGGTTTAGGCCTGTTTTGAAATTTAATCTGCACAGTCATGTTTTAAAACCTTGAAATGCTTTTACACAAGTGTGAAAACTCTTACATCAGCAAGTCTATGGATGCCTCTTTCATCTTCTACCATTTCATGATAATGGATCTTCTCTCAGCACATGCACATGCACAGGCTAGATGCATGTGGTTGGTATGCATAACAAATACATAAGGAAACATATAGACAGTTTTAATGTAAGCTGTCAAGAACAAATGTCTGGAATGCCAGATGCGCGCACACACAAACACACAGACACCATATGCGCACACACGCACACACAGACACACACCATACACGCACTAACACAGGCAGGCACACACGCACGCACACACACACACACACACACACACACACACACACACACACACACACACACAGGAAAAGCACCCTGCCAAGCTGCTTGCTAAGTGGCATTAGCACTCTGGCATTCTGCAAGACTCACTCAGCACAGTCATGCTTCCTCTCTCTTAAAGGTCAACAAACCTACTCAAGAGGCACCAATTGACATTAGAGCACATTATAAGAATGGCTTCTAAAAATGATTGACTCTACACTAAAATCTCCAGCCAGCAACTATATTGCATTCTTCATATTTAACATGATAAATTCAGTGACAATGGAACTACCCACGAAAAATAAAAGTGAAGCAAATTAGGTGCTTAAATGACTAAATAAACATGTTAAGCTACCGAGGGCAGAACTAACTATGAAGTGCCATGTAATTAACCCGAGAGGGGCGGCATTCTAAAGCCGAAACTGAGCAAGGTAATTTGTATAAGGCCATGTAGAGGGACAAGAGCTCAGGGCAGACTGAGCACGATGCTATTCTGTATCACGCAATGCTATAAACGCATGACAAACATGGCCTTAATCATTTTTTACAAGCAAGGATGTGCAGGGGGCAACCAGTGGCTGGAGGGTAGAAAGAAAGACGAGAGAGAGACAAGGAGAGAGAAACAGTTTGAGGCTCGTCTAAAACATCACTCGTCCTGCCAGCCTTTGATCTCCCCACCGCAATTACACTAACATCCAAACGAGCATCCAGTCGCCACCCCAACAGACTTCAAACATGCACATGTACACATTCTCAAACACACATGTACACTAATGTGCTACCCAAACAACAACACACACACACAGAAAGAAAAAGACACAGAGAGAGACTGCCGCGTCTCCAGCAGTGTGCAGAGGGATGAAAAGCAGCTGTATTGATGCACTGATCCCTGTACATGTACATATATAAAAGAGTGTGAGTATTTCCTCATTGGAACAGGAGGTCAGTGGGTGTGTAGTGGTTAAAATGACGCACTATTGAGTACACTACAGCCAAACCCCTAAGGTCCCCATGGGAATTGTCCTCAGCACTTGGCTCAAAAGAAACATTAAAGTTTTTATTAATGTTTATACAATTTCTGCTCACTTAACCAGTTCAAGAGAACTGGAACTTACTATAACTTACTTTTAATCACTTTAATATGAAAGTGCTTTATTATTTCCGATTATAGAAAAGTAATTATTTCATACCCCTTCTAAGTTTCAAGTAAAAGTAAATGCATGTTATTTTGCCAAAATGAGTACAAGTAAAAAATCTGCCCTGAGTTAAACTTCCTGGAGCAACATTTTTTGTTCATACTGTATTTTATTTACACTACCTGAGCTCCATGATTCTAATGTATTTAAGAGATTTCTGTTTAATTTCACTACCACTAATGGTTGTTTTTCTTAACATTCATTCATTCATTCATTATCTTCCGCTTTGTCCTATATTAGGGTCGCAGGGGGTTCCCCATGCCCATCCAAGGGAGAACGTTTAGGGCGCTGGGCAGATACACCCAGGACAGGGCGGCAGTCTATCGCTGGGCACACACTCACACAGACACGCACACATACACACACTATATGGGACAATTTGGAGAACTCAATTGACTTGAACCATGTTTTTGGACTGTGGGAGGAAACCGGAGAACCCAAAGGAAACCAACGTGGACATGAGGAGAACATGGAAACTTCACCCAGATGGGGATTCGAACCGGGAATCCCTAGTGCTGAGAGGTGGACGTGCTAATCACTAAGCCACCGTGCCGCCCTGTTTTTCTTAACAGATAAGCAAAAAGAATCTGTATGTAACCAATATATACAGATTTACATTACCAATGTTTTTGTTTCAGGTGTAATTTTTTACACATTTAGCAGACACTTATCCAAAACGACTTACAAGTGTCATAACTTGATGGGTGGGGTCAAGGACCCACAGTGGTAACTTGGTAAGTGGTAACCCACAACCTTCAGATTGATAGCCCAACACCATAGCCACTGAGCTATCATGCCTTACACTGATTTATACTTTTTAATAATAAGATTTTACTTTGGCTACACAAGACAAAATGTCATAAAACATTTATCTGCATAGTTCATGCAATAGGTGACATGACATTTGTGGTATTTTATATACCAATAGGATGCACTGTGAATGAGAGAACATCCCCATACAGAATCAAATGGATAGAGTCAAAGGTGTGGATTTAGGTTTAGTTGTGTTTTGTGGCACTGATGGCAATAATTAGGCATCAATAGAAATCTTATGAATCATTAATAGGAAAACATGTTTGCTTACTAATAAATAATATTGTGTTTTTTTATGTACAGTAGTTTGTTTACAATATGTGTACACTTTGGTAATAGATTTTTTGGTTAAAAATCACAATTATACATATACACAATAAACATATACACAACATAATCATACATTTTACATTTTATTGTTGATTCTAAAGAGCACCCTCTTATTCACACAAGAATATCATATAAAAACTATCTTACTGGGGAACAGTCTAGTTGTACAAGCTTGAGTACAGGCTCAGACATACTAAAAACAAATTTCATTTGATGCATTTTTGTGCAACTTATATTAAACTTAATTCTCTCTGCTACTTTACATTAAAAACTTGGTTTATAATATATCTTCTTGGCTTTAAATAGCTTTTTTTAAAATTACTTTGCCTCTACTGTGAAAGAGAGAGAGTAAATCCGGGCAGGGCTGGCGGCAACCAAATAGCAGCATGGCGTCTGTGAGGCAGACTATTTCCATTAGCAAGCAGAGAACTGCATTTATTGTCCAATTAGATGTGAGCATGTTTACCTGTAATCACCTGGTTCAGGTGTGAGCCTCACTCTGGTAAACTGTCCATGGGAAGCCACTCATCGACTGTCAGAGTTCAGAGCTTTGATCTTAGTATTGTTCCTGTGAAATCCCTCAGGCCACTCTGGCTCCAAGACACTCATGTGCTCCAAACGCTAGAGATTTATTGCTTGCTGGACCACTTGAAGCACACAGACACACAAATATGCTCATGCACGCTAGGTGTAGAAGACGCCATTTCATTGGTGATTGATGATTTAGCAGACATGAGTCACCTGATTTATGTTGCAGTAGATGACAGAGACAGGGAGGCTGTGAGGAGTGGTGCGGGAAATGACTTCCTTCGTTTGACATTGGTGCCTGCCAGAAAAACACGCTACTTAAGTTGTAAATGCAAAAGGCTAGACAGTTCCGACCCCAAGAGCAGGAAACTATATAATATGCTGTGTACAATATACCATGCTGACTACTGAAAGCTAATTAACTTTACACAAACACAAGTAAACCATACCAAAGTACTACAATATTGATTGAAGTTATGTTCTAATCTAAGCCAAAAGAGTTTAATATTTACAGATGCAGACATCCAAACAATTAACTGTCTGTAGTTAATACTATTTAATAAGGTATACAGGAACAATATAAACATTTTACACCAAATAAAGCTAAATATTGAGATATATTTAAAATTTAAATACCAACGTTTTACTGTAAACAGATGTTTTTGTCCTATGTGTTTCCACTGCTTTTTTTCATAAACTAAATTTTCCTGATTCTAACTATTTTAAAACATGCAATTCTATTTCAGTTATTCATAATTGCAAAAACTATTCACACAATATCAGTGTGTTTACCATGTTTTGCCTAGGCCTTTTGTGACATTTGGATAAACAGGACCTTTTACTCAAGGAAAATGCTGTAAACATAGGAGACACTGCGGCGGCACATAATTCGGTATGAAGTCATTATTAAAGGAAGTGAAGTTGTTTCCTGCTGATGAGACCCAGATGAATCAATCACATGTAGGTAAATAGCTATGAGTTGCATCATGGATGCCAGTTTAAGTAAAAAAGTATTTAGTAGTTCCAGCTAAACTGTGAACTGTGTTTAAATGTGAGCAAATATTCAGTTTTATTTTAAGCAAGAACACGCTTTAAATTTGTCTGTTTTACAAAGCTGATTTTATTACCTGCCTAATGACGTTTTTATGTTAACCACAACCACTCGTTTAATAGTCACACACCAGGACTATTACAAATATGGAGTTCCCTTCCTTTTAATCAAAAACAGGAGAATTATTTTTTTAATGTGATCATCCAAACAGTGAGTAATTTAAGAAAAAGAAAGTCAAGTTTTTTTCTGGATACTTGTCATTTGTTAGCAGCCTCTCGTTCTTCCGGCTACGCGGGAAGGAATGCGTACGCCGATTGCGCCTTGTGAGCGTTACCCGGGAATCGGCTACGCGGGGAAAAATGCGTACACCGGTCCGTCGGGTAAAACGCTCCCACGGATAAAAGCCTGCGCGGGGATACTGCGCAGCGCTGTACCGTGGTTGATTGCGGAAGGAGAGTTCGGAGAACACCGGGCAAAAAAACAAACAGGATTTATTATTAAAAATGGTCTAGGGACAACAACAGAAAGAGGGAACAAACGAAACGAACCAACATCGGGGCATAACCACAAACAAAGACGTGCACCAGGAAACTATAAGACGGAAACTAAATACAAAAAACACCCAGTCACGTGCACAAAATAAACCAATCACACAACGGAGACAATGAGTCTTAAATGAGGGACAGGTGCCCCAGGCACCTGTGACATCATTGTTGTTTGTATGTTTACTTTATTTACAAAAATGAATTACCAGATAGTCTGCAAATTATCAACTTATAGACAAGTATTCGTAATGGTAAAAATAATTTATTCTGCATAATAATAATTCTAAATAATATTTTGCCTAATAAGTAAAATACATATGTGATGACATATATCTGGATGGCTGTGTGCCACTGTAATGATGTGAACGCTTATATAAAATTGTTTGTGTTGTAGAGGAGTTTTGCTCACGGCATTGCTATGACTGGACTGGCACATTAATTTCTCAATAACGTTATCATACTTGGAAGATTGTCATAAATGCTTTGTCTGGAGGTGCCTTTGAAGGGCCTTTGTTTTTCTTGAAGTGTCCGTACTAGTCAAATTGTATTCTTTTTGTAGCTTGTGTCCAATGCCTGTGAAGAAAAAACTTAAAGGTAAGCTAGACATTAAACAGAACATCTGTGTACTTTTTAACTTGGAATTACCCAAATAAATGTATGTCTAATATTGAACTTACTATGTAATAAACTTCACACTAAATCTTTACACGAACAGTAATGAAAGATTCTAATAAAATGTTTTAATAAACTCACATACTGGCTTTTAAAGAAAGAAAAATAGTAAATCAAGAGAGAATATGTCCTATGGTTGTATATTTATATGTTATAATGTCTGGGCAGTAACCCAGGATCAAATTCGAGAATATAAGTGTGAGACAATAGAGGTAGGGTGTCTGTGAATGGTAAATGTAGATATAGTGTCTGTGATTTAGTAGTGTTGCATTGTGAAATCAAAATGACTTTGCATAATAAATGAAGGGACAGATTGTTCAGTGTGAAAGTTTATGTGGTATAAAGTATATTAACAGGGTGTCTGTGGGTAAAAAGTTTAGAGAAAAGGTGTAGTTTGAGAGGGCAGGATGATTTATGAGCAGGTAGCTAAGTGTGGAGAGTGTAGGGACAGGTTGGTTGGCAGTGTGGCCACAGAGTATCTGTGGGTAGAGAGTTCAAAAGAAGAACATCTATGGGTGGAGAGTTTTGGAGCAGAGTGGTTGTGGTCGGATAGTGTAGTGACTGGGTATCTGACTGGACAGTGCAGAAACAGAGTATCTGTGGTTAAAAGTGTATGGGCGGTTTGTCTCTAGTTGGTAGGAGTAGGGGAAGAGTACCTGTGTGTATCTGTGTGTGGAGAGTGTAAGGACAGAATTTCTGTGGGAGTAAAAGAACATGTGGATGAAGAATGTGTATACACATTCTGTCTGTGGGTGGGGAGTAAATGAGCAGGTTATATGTAGGTTAAAGGTGTAAGTACATTGTTTCTGTCTGTGAATAGTGTAAAAGAAGTGTATTTGAAAGTAAAGAGGGTAGAAAAGGGTGAAGGGTTTAAGAGTTTCTTTAGGTAGAAAGTGTATATGCAGGGTGTCCGTGGACATAGAGTGAAGGGCTAGTGTGTCTATATGTGGAGAAAAAGAAAGCAGGGTACCTGTAGGGTGGGGCAGGATGTCTTTGAATAAATTGCATAAAAGATGGTCACTCAGTGTGAAGAGTTGAGGGAGTGGGATGTGGACATTATATACGGCAGAGTGGCCTAGAATAGAGAGTGTATGGGCACAGTGTTGTTTGGAGAGTGCAAAGGTTGCATATAATCTCATCATCCTTCACTTAATCCTTTACTAGGATCACTTGGGGGTGAGGTGGATGGGGTGTTCACCATGCCCATCCAGAAAAACATTTTGGGTGCTAGACAGATACACCCAGGACAGTGCAACAATCTATCACTTGGCACAAACTCATTCTCACACACACAGATACACACTACATAGGGGAAAACCCACACGGACATTGGAAGAACATGGAAACTCCACCCAAATCAGGATGTGAACCTGGATCTCCTGTGCTGAGAGGTCGATGTGCTAATCACTACGCCACTGAGCTGCCCCGTAGCATATAATATATAATAATTAAAAGTTATTTTAAGCATATATTTCTGCATCTGTTTCTTACCATTTCCATACCGCATTGCCGTATGATAGTTAGAGCATTTCTCCAGGTGACCAAATCACTGTCATTTTCCCTTCCTGCTTGATGTGGTATACATTTTTGTAGCTTCAGATGGGCTTGCTGCAATAAAAATAGATCAAAAACATTAACCACATTGCCTTGGAATGATGACTAAATCCATCACAAACCAGACAGTATCTTCAGTGTCAGCACATATGCAGGTGAATGTGGTGAGGTTTGGCCCTACTCAGAAGAAGGTCCAAAATAATTGCAGTATGGAGCAGTTCAGCTTTTTATGAAAATGCAAATTAGCTCAACAAATAGCAGCTTGGTATCACCAAAAGTACAAATGGAAAATGCCATCTCTGTGGCATGTGTTGGGGCTGGGTGGCATGTGGAGTGTGGAGGGTACTTAAGTAAGATGACAATAGTTTCCTTATACTAAATTCCTGTAACCAAGAATAAAATATGTAAATATATTAAGCTATTAAGTTTCGAGGATTAAGTAAGACTCCCCCTTTGCTCTCAGCATCATGCTGGGAGGGAAATCAAGGTCAAGGCAAAAGAATACTGTATAATATCCCAGCAAGCATGGATATAAAGCACTCAAATCAATATCAATCCACACAGTTGCTCTTGGTTGTCTTAAAAATAATAATGTTTGTATCCCAAAAAAATTACTAACTTTCAACATTAACATGTATGGTACAGAGTCAAGCCAGTCTTTTAACTATAATCACAGATTATATTGCAGGCCAAACACAGAATATTAATATATTATAGTGAAAGATCAAAAGCCTACCTCCTTTCCGTTCTCTTGGGGACAGAGGCAAATGTTTCTTTTCATCCGAAGGCCAGTTCTGCAGAAAAAACCCTGTTTGGGATTAGAGGTGAATGAAGAAGCAGCCATTAAAGAAGATGAAACAGCATATAAAAACAGCAGGATGTTGCTGTAATTATTTCCTAAATGCACGGCATGCTGATGCAGTGCTGAACAATGCTGCTCACTCTGCTACATTATATAGCGACCAGAGACATAAAAGGATTGACATACAAAAACACAACACAATAATGTATTACATAAAAACAGCATATTGTCATCTGATTTATATAACTGTTGACATCGTTAATGGGAGTTCAAATACGTCACACTCACTAATATCTAAATAAGCTAACCATGTTAAATACGAACCAATTAGACGATGCTTAATAATTAGAAAATACCCATTGCCTGCTAATTTAATGCACTGAGCAATTTGTCAATTATCGTCAAAGTCCATTACAAATTGGTTTAAAATTTTGTTTGGCTAACTTCTGTGTAAATGCATTTAATCTACGGGATGAATGTGTCAACCAATACAGTGTGAACTTTAACCTTTAACCTTTAACAGGTGGCCTGCTTTTTAATTGGTTGCTTGGTGTTATTTTTATGTTTTTCTTCAAGTGAAACATAATAATTTCAGTGCTTTCTTTTGTCTTCGTGTCTGCTAGTGACATATAATGCCAACTGTCATTGTGCAACTCTACTGGCCTTTCTCCACACCGACTCTACTTCCCGAGATTTTGACTTTGAGTTAAAACGTAGCAATAAATGACTATTCTGTTATTTCTGTAAAAATATAAACATTTTAAAGGTTCTTGGACTGGCCTGACACAGTTTAAAACTTCAACAGAACTTTGGTGAGCGAGTGCAAGTTTACCTGGGGTTTTAACTAATTTACATATGGCAAACATTATCTGGCTGTTGTAATGCCTTTTCTTGTTTTTATTACTATTGTTTGTCATTTTTAAAAAAGCAAAGCAATGTACATTACAACTCCATCTACCTACTCCCTCAACTACGTCATAATCTAGGGTGTCCTTTGGGTTACAAATAAATCAGTTCTTGCTCCCTCTCTTTTAGTATAGATTTCATTAATTAGCTTATTTAATTAAATTATTAAAACAACTGAATTGAAATTGAAATTTAATTTAGCTTCACTACAATTTAGATCTTTGCATCAAGACAACATGCCACTGTGAGGTTTCAGCTACCCCTTCTGTAGAAAAAAACCAAGTTGATGAACATTTGGCATAGTGCAGCTAAAGCTGTTTGTATAAACCACAGGTGTATGTGAGCCCTGAAAGAGTCTGGAAGCAAGAATGGGTGGGAAATAGGGGAGGGAGCCAGTTATAAAATTTGCAGTAATGAAATTGAGCCTATTATTGTTGATGCAGCTCTGCAGAAATTAGTGGAACACATTCTTTTTGTTCCTGTCAACTTAACCTCCCCCTTCGTAAAAAAGAACCCTCCTCCAGCCCCTGAAACAACCCTCTACCTCCTCTCTTCCCCTCCTCCATCCTCCCCTTTTGCTTCAGCTCTTGCCTGCACTTCACAGTCCCTCGTTCCTTTTGAAATGAAGAGGAAAAGAAGGCTGCTGCTGCTGCTGCCTCAATTACACAAAAGCTCAGTGATCCCCGGCTGGCTGCATTCACTTTCCCTTAGCCCTCTCTGCAGGAATTCTGAAAGACTTTTAGCCACGTGGGCTGAACATGGGCCACCCTCAGTCACTCTCTCTCTCTCGCTCTCACTGTCTCATTGCAAACTAGCTCACTCTCAGCTGATTTTTTTCTCTATTGCTCTCTTTCCCTCTAAGAGAAATTAATCATGTGTGAAATGGAAACAGCAAACTGGCGGTGACACAGACTGAACCCGTGCCAGGTTGTGCTCATCAGCTAGCCGACACCACACAGCACTGCTCCAATAGGCAGGTGTTAATAAAGGACACACATCCTCATGCAAGCATACACTGAGGTACAACCTGCACATGCAAAACCACAAACAAACAGGCATATTAAAGTCTAAATCTTGTGGGATTTAAGATGTTTTATTGTTTGGGAAAGACTAGCCCTCCACCGCTTGGTGGATCCAGGCTCTGAAACATGGGATTTCTTTTGTTTTCTTTATTTCTCTCCTGTTATCTGTAATTGACTTGTATAAAAATAGAAATAGTGTGCAATTTGACTTTGAATACTGGCACCATTGTATATGGCTATAATTGTACATACTATAATAAAAGCCCATGGATGCATTATTAGCAGATTCAAGTTGATAATTAACGAATCAGCTCATGCCTCATTGAACACAATCAGCTCTTGACACTATGGGCTAGTTATACTTTTCAATCTCACTTATTAAAAACATGACAGAAGTAATGGCTGCAATCATTTTACACAGCTACTGTAGTACCATGTGCAACTGTTTGGTTCAAAAAGTTGTTGAAATAGATCAGAAATACATCAAATGTTCATCAATAATGAACATACACAAGATTAGTAACCATTGAGACTGCCTCCTAATGCTAGGGAAGGTCTACGAAGGCAATGATGTAGATGATATGGAGGAAACAGTATAAAAGCCGTTCTCTGTTGCAGCCTTTTCATTTCTTCATAGATGCCAGTAAGCTGAATGTACTAAATCTCTCTTTCACTCTTTAAGGAATTAATCACTCCTTCTCCCCTTTCCTCCTAAACTGCCTTTGATGGGCCCTTTTCTTCAGCATCTAAAGAGGTCCTTCCATAGATTTCTATTGGCACCAAGCACACACAACATTCTGCAAGAAGTAATGTAGATCATTTTTATTCATTGCCTCAAATTGTCTGCAATTATGTGCGTCAGTGGCCACCTGCTTGTCCTGAATAGTGGCGGGTCTGGTGGAGTTTGTGTGTGTGTGAGTGTGTGTATGTGTATCTACCCTGTGAGAGGAAGATTACACTAACAGGGGCTGTGCAGGGCCCCAGTTGCAGGTGAAATGGCCTTCTTGTTAGGATAATGAGCGGTCAGGGTCTGCGTGTGCCCAGTCTCAAATGGGGTGGCTGAAAAGCAGGATTAGCCCGCCCACCCCCACTCACACATGTTCCCTACTACCTTCTACAAACGGGGTCACAGCAGAGACTGCCCTCGACATGGTCAACACGCGACCCAACACAGGCTGGTGTTTTTATCTCTGCATTTAAAAGACAAACTGGCTGTGGGCACACACACACACACACAACAACAAAAAAGTCTACACTGGTTCATTACCTTTACTGTATTTGTTAGGTTGTTACAAAAATGACATAATAAATGGAGCCTTTATTAACTGGCCTTCTATACGTATTGCAAGACTAAAGCAGAAGGGATTGAGGACAGACAATAGCAGATCTCTGCCACAGAACACAGAAAACATTTACAGTATTAACATCTAGCATATGATTAAAGGTTAGCAATTGTATAGCCTTTTCAAAAAATGACACACATACAGTGCTATGATTTCAGCATTAGTTTTGATAAAAAGCCACTGGTAGAAACACTTTCATTAGCGTAGTGCAGTGACCCAGGTTCAGCCACTGATTAAGTATCTCTCTATTAATGAATTCTGCAGCAGAAAACCCTATGACCTGCCGGTTCTTTCAATAGCTGCAGAAAAGAGAAGAAATGGGACAAGGGAGGGAGGAGGGTTAGCGTAACGGAAAGAGACGAGAAAAGGAAAGAGGAAAAAGAATAAAGAAAGAATATGCACACGCAGAAACAATTCAGGGATGGGATTGAAAAATATTTGGAGGCAGGATTAAGAAAAGCCTGCTGGGTCACTGAGTGGTTCGACATTCTCTTTGACACACTCCAGAGGTAACCATGCATGGACATATTAAGTATATGTTAAATTAACCATTTTTTATCAACAGTTACTGATATCTAAATATCTTTTTGAAACATCACATTTTTAAGTTAGGATTCAGAAAGAAGAGCTTGTCTTACAATCACTAGATGAGCAAAATAAGACAACAAGCATTATTAATAGTATAAAGTGTACTAAGAAAGTAAAAAGTAAAAAATCTATTAACAAACATTACATGATTTAAAAATTACATATTTGGCATTCACCACACATAGACAAGCACGATCAGTAAATAAGCGCTATGTGTTTTAGCAATACAAACTATTACAGCAAACTTTTGAAAAAAGCTTAACATTTAAGATCTACATTTAAATTTTGATTTTGAGTTCTTCAAGGTGGTTTTATTGTTACAATGGATGGTTACAGTTAGAGAACAGTCAGAAAAGTGCTACTATTTTACAGTTGGGTGACAGGCTATTGCTAGAATTTTCTATTAATGACTAAACAACGAAATTAAGCTCCACAGTTAATAAGCATGAAATGATGTGAAACCGTTAACTATTCTGCACAAAAATAAGTGCATAAGCACATAAGAATAACTCATTATTTAAAAGGTTTGTGTTTATCCCACAAATTAAACATTATTTACAAGTTAAAGAGACAATGTTTTAAAACCACAAACATTTTTGACTTTGTTAAGCCTCTATTATGGCATTAAATAAATCTGTTTTTAAGTGTCAATTAATAGATTCCTTTTTATTCATTTGTGAAATTACATTAGTTTCTTTTTTTCCAGTTACTTTCTTCAGGTACTCAGTACCAAGTCTATTCATATTCCTAATTATGCTCCCTTTCAATACGTGACATACTTAGGATAAAACATAGGGCACTTTAGAGCACTAGGTACTGAATGAAATTAGATTCCTGCTTCAATGGATAAGCATTAATATAGCTCACTGATGAAATTAAACTTTTCTATGCCACTCTTATACCTGGTTTGATTTTACTCAATGTTGATATTCTCAGCGGTATGAAGACTTAGTGGACAATTTGTGCAAAAATTCTGGACAAATCATGTTGCATACCGATTCAGTACAGCAGCAAAAAGCAAGCAGAAAAAAACTTTTACTTAGAGCAATTTTTATACTTACATGCACTATAATAACAACACAGGCTTTCCACTCAACAGCTCCTTTTTAATTAGATAAATAGTTTCTTGGAGTCATCATTAAATGTCACTTAAATGATTTCATTAAAATACCACACGTTTTAAAACAATTTCAGTTTTTAATGTTTTAAATTCCATTTTAAACTCAAGGAAGAAAAAAGGACTAATTAATTAACTAATTACAAAAGTCATGAAACAAAAATGATGTAGCAGTAGGGTCTATTCAATGTGTTACTAGTGACATGAATTAGTTCAAGATCTAATCAGTGTCCAAATAGACCCAAATAAAATGACTAGATGTGTTACAAAGTCAAAGGGTTACATTTTAAATTCCAAACTGTTTCACAGGAGTCACTTATTTTCTTTGTACCGGTGTACACCGATAGTACATATCTGACCCTTATAACTTTTAGGTGAGATGGCCATGACAAGTTTTCATTAAATGAATAAGTAATTACATAACTAGTTTACATTATGTGACACTCTATAGTAAAATTAGAAATTCAATTTATTAAGTTATTAAAACAAGATATTAGGCATTATCTTTACTGTGAGATGCTTAAATTCATACTTAGATTAACTTACATAAACACTAACTAATACTAATAAAAACAAATAGATTTATTTCTCATAAAGGCAAGTTTTCATAGTTTACGTGTGTCTGGAAATATACTGGAAATATAGTACCATTCATAAATATCATCATCAGCTAAAAGTACAGCCACATTAGAGCAAATAAAAAAGCAAAAAGCATAAAAAATAAAATCAAATGGATAAATAATATTTTTTTAATCCTTTTTTTTGATTGACGAAAGTGAAATATTAAGACGCCTAGTGTCTCCACTAACAAACTACATTGTATTTTGTATTTATAATTACATTTGGTGCCTTTAAAACAATCAAATTAACTTGAAGTGTGGCATGTGTACAATATTACATCAGCTTTCATTTAAATATTACTTTTTAATTAGAATAAATGAATTTTCTTTGGAGGTGGAATGTTATTCATGCAGTATACCTGATTTAAGTATATACTGGATGCTGTTGTCTGATTTTCCAATTATGATAGCCCATACATTTTCAATAGGAGACAATTCTGAACTGCAATCCAGTCAGCCAAACTGAGAATTTGACTATAAGCCACCAATTCTGGGTGGAAACCAGAAACCTTCCCTCTCAAGGTCCCTTTTTGTATGACGTGGGGTAACCATGTAGTTTTAAGTAGAGCTAGTAACATGTGATTGTATTGAAACTTTAGGATTAAGATGTGTAGGCTTTTATTTGATTCTATTCAAATATCACCTCAGTAAGAAGGTCCTGGATTTTTCTGGACATGGTCCATCTGTGTGTTTCCATGTTCTCCTCATGTCTGAGTAGATTTCCTCTGAGTGCTCTGGTTTCCTCCCAAAGATAAAAAAAAAAACATACCTATCATTACTAGGCAAACTGGCTATATCCCTGATTGTGCCTGGTATGACCGAGTGTGTTTGTCTGTACCCTGCTGTGACTGGGACCTGTCCAGAGTGTTTCCCCACCCTTTCTCCTATAAACACTGGAATAGCACCCCCTGTAAACCTGCTGAGGATAAGCAAAATGGAAAATAAAAGAAATGATTGAATGAATAAATGAATGAGTCTGAAGCTACTATTAAATTCCTTAAGTTTAAACCTGGCGGCACGGTGGCTTAGTGGTTAGCACGTTGCCTCTCAGCGCTAGGATTCCCGGTTCGAATCCCCATCTGGGTGTAGTTTCCATGTTCTCCCCGTGTCTGCGTGGGTTTCCTCCGGGTTCTCCGGTTTCCTCCCACAGTCCAAAAACATGGATCAAGTTAATTGAATTCTCGGGATTGCCCCATATAGAGTGTGTTTGTGTGAGTGAGTGTGTGCCCAGCGATGGATTGGCGCCCTGTCCTGGGTCTATCTGCCCAGCGCCCGAGACGTTCTCCCCTGGATGGGCATGGGGAACCCCACCGCGACCCTAATAGGGGATAAGCGGGAGATAATGAATGAATGAATGAATGAAAGTTTAAACCTGCCACCATGTTCGACATAGTTTCTAATTACAATACACAACTAACTGTCAAGCTTTTATGTAAAATCAAAAAAATCAATTATAATTTAAATCACATACATGATATGT
Organism: Corydoras maculifer; assembly: GCA_019802435.1. Lineage (NCBI taxonomy): Eukaryota > Metazoa > Chordata > Actinopteri > Siluriformes > Callichthyidae > Corydoras > Corydoras maculifer. The sequence goes on from JAFMOD010000075.1 coordinate 858,841, forward strand.
ATAATCATGTATAATAAAACTAATAATAATGAGCTTGAACATGTAAAATGAAACTACATACATGTGAATTATTTTAACAATTGTACCTTATTTTTTCACTTATTGTCCTATAACTTTCAATTATGTATATTATATAGTCCTATAACTTCCAAAGGAAATGGGCAAGTATGTCTGACACATCTTCACATTTCTTTCATAGTATATCTGAAAGATTTGGTTGATGACAGTAGCATTGCAATACAGACTTACTCATTATTTGTCACTCATCGGTTGTCATGCTTTAGATCGCAAACATGTTTCTGCAATGATTCTTTTGGAAACTGTTGATTATTTATGCTATGGTAACATAACTTAAGGAAAGTGGAAAGACTGTTTGAGCTGACACAATAAACATGACTCCACTTCTGTTGTGTATGCATGCTCTAAATACCGTTTTAAAGGTCTCATTGCAGTAGTGAAGCATGGCTTAAAAATGAATCAAATCAATGTGTATCTACATTAGATACCTCTCAGGCTACAAATAAAATATAAAATGTTACGCCTTCTCATTTATGGTATCATAGAGCATTAGGGCCATCAGCAATAATAATAACAGTAATAGAATAAAGAAAAGATGACTGAATTTTATGCGGGTGTGCTTTATTCTTTATTTATGTCATTTAAGGCTGTGCTCCCTGGAAAGAGCTGTCATCAGGCTCTTGGTCGTCTTACTAAAATGACGTTATCCAATTACTCTGTGCCTAATCAGCCTGTTTTGGTTGCTCTCATCTTTTTGAGGTACTCCACAGTATAAACAGTTCACTTACTGCTCACAGAAAGGGGCTAATCAAGGGAATTATTGTTTTGCTGCTCTAATTTGCTAGCTACGAGTTCAGCTCTGATTGGGATGAAAATGTGCTATTGTGTGCCCTGTTCATGCTTGAACTTCAGATGAAAATAATGCAATGTGAATCACTCCTGAGTGATAAGAGATGTAAGAATTAAAAACACCTTGCATTTTGGGCATGTCTTTTCCTTAAAATTCTTCCCCAGCACATTTTAGTTATGAGCCATAAGTGAGCAAAAGAGACACATGGAATAGGACTAGGACACAGTTTTTTTTATACCCATATTAAAAAATGATAGTAAATATGTAAAAATAATCAAACAAGGTGATGGGAATGCTTGAAAGTTAAGACTCTGCCGGACTATAATCCAATTGTTATAAAAATAATAATTAACAGGGGTCTTTCATTGGGTTAGGGCTTAGCCAAAAATAGAAGTCTGCATTAAGCATATAATCTGAAACACTAGGGTCAAAGTCAAGCATTTAAACACCCCATGCAACATTACTACATTTACCTACAACATATGTACATTCACCTACATTCAAGTACGTATGCACAACACACAATTAAAGAAGAGCAGTTTTTTATTTCATTGACTAAGATACATTTATAAACTAGCCAGTTTTAAATCACAGCAATAGAAGAATAAGAATTTTGAAAAGGTTTGTATAGGTCTATTTCTTAAACCTGGTGATTGTTCAGGCAGCCATTGAAAACATTGCAAAAGGTCCATTGGATGATGTGCGAAGTGAGATATGAGTAATTTTTCATCTTTGTGCTTTTTTTTGTGTTTTTTTTTTTATTATTATACAGGATGCTGTTTAAGTTTCACTAAGTGTTTATATGTACAGAATTCTTGTGGCTGCATTTTACAAGCAGTGTGAGCACCCACATAAATAGTTTTATATAAATGCAAGCATATAAGGTGGTTTACCCTTGTGTAATTAATTACTTTGTAATGTAATTACTTTAGAAATCAAAAGCTAAACTAAGCCTAGTTACATAATGTTACCAAACTGCCTGTGTGTAAGGTATTCCATGACTGCTATTGTGCTTCTGATGAACCAAAGAATTCACCATGATGGAAAGATGACTGGGTGGCGGCAGGAGGCTTAGTGGTTAGCACGTTCGCCTCTCAGCACTTGGGATTCCTGGTTTGAATCCCAATCTGGGTGGAGTTTCCATGTTCTCCCCGTGTCCACGTGGTTTTCCTCCGGGTTCTTTGGTTTCCTCCCACAGTTTAAAAACATGGATCAGGTTCAATCTAATTCTCCAAATTACCCCATATAGAGTGTGTTTGTGTGAGTGAGTGTGTGCCCAGCGATTGATTGGTGCCCTGTCCTGGGTGTATCTGCTTAGTAGAGGATAAAGCGGAAGATAGTGGATGGATGGATGGAAAGATGACTGCTAAAGGGTTATGGGAAGTTGTGCAAATTGGTGGAAAGATAAGAAATTATTAAAATTTTGGAACATACCTAAGAACTGTTTCAGCATGACCATAAACTGGAAAAATGATTGCCATGTTTCTCTCCCGACATTAAGGCTACTGCTTGTAAAGCTACTTAGGGGTAAAAGAAAAATAAACCTTTGTAGATTCTGAAAGCAGATAAGACTATTTAGTTCTTTATGTATTCATGTTAAACATTGTAAAGGCAACATATGTTATGGATTGGTTCTCTTCAGTATGGACTGGTACATGGCCAGGTTCAAAGGAAAAATAGATGTTGCAAAATACACCTACTTATATAGAACGACCCTTTGTAATACTGCTGAGTGTGTCAGGCAGTGTACCTTCCAGTATGACAACCTCAACCACTGGCCACAAAACTGGCTTGTTCTGTAATTGCCACTTATTATAAAATCTGACAGAACTTGAATTATTATGCAAGAAATAATGGCAAAGTATTCCCTAATCAAGATGTTCAGCGTTGTTAGAGACTGATTAATCCAGACAGATTAATGCCTCTATTAGTACATAATTGAATTGTACTCTCTATGAAGTATCAAATTAGAAGTTATTTATATTTTGATTCTTTATTTGATTAAATAATATGTTGCAATTCTCACAAGGAGTGGTGAAAATGGACACAATTAATAATGAGTTTATTAGAGGGACAACACTGGCATGGTGTTTTCGACAACAATGCAAAGGAGGTCAGATTAAGGTGATTTAGACATGTTCAGAGGAGAGGTGAGGATTATATTGGCAAAAGAATGCTAAGGATGGGGTCACCAGGCAGGAGGAGGAGAGGAAAGCCTTAGAGGATGTTTATGAAAGCAGTAAGGGAGGACATGCAGGTGATGAAAAAAGATACTCAGAAAAGGGCAAAAAGAAAAAGAAAAAAAAGGAACAAAGATGAAGTTTAGCAGCCTGAATTGGTAACAACTGAAATAAAAGATTAATTTTAAGAACAGTAAATTTTCCATTGCTTCAATGTTCTCTAGCAGCATGTGGAAATACACCTAAAGACTATTTAACAGATTCTAATTTCAGGCTCTGTAAGAAATATTTTATAATGTGAGAAATATTATTATATTAACCTTTTAAAAGGCAGTGAAACCATCCAGACGTTAAATAGGGCTAATATACATCTAAGATTTTTGTGTTCTTGGTTGTGTTACTTGCAGACTATTTTACTGTTGTTCTTTTAAAACTCTTGGATAATCCATTTACAAAAAGATAGGACATTTTGTAAAATGAAAAAAAATATATATTTTTTAATTTAACCATTATTTAACTGACACAAACAATTTCAATTGTTTGTGGCTAACGTGCCTCAATGGTCTATTATCTAATTGGTCTCTTTAAAATGTCAGATATAATTTTATTAAGAGACAAATCTGGACTGTAGAAAAGGCAGTCTATGTCCACACTGCACTGTTGTACCATAAGCAGAATGAGGCCTGAAATAAATGCTGAAATAAAGCAGGACTTAAAAGGAAAAGATGTTTGACTTTATTTCTGGAATAGAGAATTCAATGTGCATTTCACAAAACAAATCAATTGAATTGGAAACCAATGTTATTGTACTGACAAACTTTTTCTCTCTTGCTCTCTATTGTTATTTCTCTCAATAACAAATATTTTATTTTCATTTTATGCCTCTCCCAACTTTCCTGTATTGTTCTGCAGGCATAAAAGTGATAAAACATTTAAAATAAAGCTTATATAAAGCTTGTCTTGTTATAACACTTCCTTAGCATGATAATGACATATATGCACATTAACAGCGGATTATGACAAGTGCTATCAAGTTTTATGAATATCCCATATAAGCTAGTACTGTATATGCATTATGAAACATGGAAAGTGTTACCAAATATTTATTTTAAAGCTGAAACTTTTAACCATTAAATTTAAAAGTTTTTAATTCAGTTTGAACTGTGAAAACACACAGTATGTTAAAAAGTATTGAGGCATTTTATGCAATCACTGCACAACATATATACACATGCGATTTGCCTGTTCTGACACAAGTAATTCATTCTGAAAGTGTGATGAAGCAGAGAATGTGCAGCATGACTTAGTGTGCCTCTTATATTGCTACATTCTTGGCTTGCAAAAAAGAATTTTATTTGTGTAAACAACAATAAGCTATTTGTGCAGCTATTGTTTTATGCAGCTGACTCGAGCAGCTGGTCCTAAAAAAAACCTCCTTTTAGAAATATGCTTAAAAACTAAACACAGATCAAATCATTTTTTCTCAATACCCTGCTTTCCCAATCTTATTTAAATTACTGAATGAATTCTGTTCTAATGCACCGAACTTTCCAATTCTAACTTTTTTTTTTTTAGCTTCGTTTGCCTCTGTCTTGTTGGTAGCATCACAAGAATACATAATTTATTGATTTTAATGATTATACAATCATGCCTGTTAAATTTTAATTTTTTTCTACTTCTACTGTATAAAATTAAAGCTGTCTGATCATTGAATGCAGAAATATAGCTATTTACATTCTAAAAAAATATTTTTAAAACCTGTTAAATTAATTAATATATCTCTTTAGGGCAATTTTTACATTCAAGCTGAAATCATAAAGCTGGTCATTATCAGCATATCAAGGCATTATGCTTCCTAAAGACACCCAGGCCAGAACTAAAAGGAAAATCTCCACAATTAGTCCTGTAAGAGCAGAGCTGAATGGGTCCACTCTTATAAGCCTGCGGCGCCATGGCAAGCCACATGGAAGACTATAAAAACAAGTAAGGGAGGGGGGGGGCTTTAGAAGTCAAGTCTATATACCATTTAACGTTTTACTACAGTGTATTACTTATAGTATGTTTGGAAGTCACGTTAGTAGGTGTGTCTTCACTGTCTGACCTAACAAAGGACTTTATCTTACAAACTAGTTCATTTCCCTATAAAAACTGCTAGCAAGTAAGTGCAAGAAAGCAAACACAAGTAAAACAACACAAATTTGCAAGGTTTGATGTCTACCTTTGTTGTGTAAGTGCATATGACCTGTCACTGGTTGAAATGAACTATTCATGTTTTATTGTTTTATTTGATAAATAAAATGTATTTCTAATGGCAATTAATTAATAATTTACATGGATTTATTAAGCACATACGTAATGTAAACAATGCTAGTTTATATGTGCCCAACTCATGCACTTGCATATTTTGTAAATGCTTATTTTTATTGTACAAAATATACCTTTCATTTACTATTAAGATCAATTGATAAAACCCTCAGGCAGATTTAGAAACTTGATTGGTTCATAGTGGAAGAAAGCAGACAACAATTTAAAGATTAACGGCAATAACTTTCTTGCAGATGATGGCTCAAAGATCACATGATCAACATTATTCACTTAAATTACAGTGCTCAGTGGCAGTCAACTTCCTTTGCAAGTTCTCACATGTAAGAAGGGAAGAGAACATCTACTTGAATTCCTGAGTTTGCTTTTAAGAGGTTCTACACAAATACACTGTTGCAATTGCTTTGGTATTCACAGCCATAAAAGCTACTTTATGAGTCTGTCAGGCGAAACCATTCAGCTCTGTCTTCAAGATGGGAATATAATCAGATAATGCACAACTATAATGGATTAAATAGGTTTATGCTGCAGTTAGGCATATATATGAGTCTTAAAACAAAATAAATAAAATGTCATGTCATTAATAACATTTAAAACAATTAATAACACAATTTTCTCAATATGTTCATGAACGGGTTTAATACAGTCAATGAAACTTCTTAATCATATAATTCCATTTAATCCAAGATTATTAAAGTTCATTTTTCAAGTAAGATAGCATCAGAGTGAGGGAACACTTGGAACTGGTTATTCACTAAGGTTCCATGGCCTTTGAAACGATGTTCACGATGTATGCAGGTAAAGAATAGCAAGATCAAGACAGGCCCGGATTTCATTAGCTTCGAGAGACAATTATGGTTTTCATTCCTCTTTCATTCAAGCCCACTCTGCCTTTTTCCAAACCTGGTGAGTCTGAGAGGAGCCTGATTGAAAGAAACCATCATATGCACATCACTGTTGCACCACATCATTCAGAGAACAAACCGTTTTAGAACCTTAACTACAGCAGCAGCGCTGATTGCTCAGGCACTGGGGGGGGGGGGGGGGGGGGGGGGGGGGGGGGGGGGGGGGGGGGGGGGGGGGGGGGGGGGGGGGGGGGGGGGGGGGGGGGGGGGGGGGGGGGGGGGGGGGGGCTTGTGGGAGGGGGAGGTAGTGCTGAAATTCTACAGTCTATTTCAGGCAATTCATCTAGCCAGCCTCCATTAGAATTCAAAATATTTCGACCTTCAATCAAGGAGCGTTATGTGAAGCTGCTGCGATCTCCAGTCAAGACGAGCAAATGTTTTAGTCTAATCACCCAAGATGAGTGGAAGGCTGACAGAGCCTCCTCAATCGGAGAGTGAATCAAAATGCTCATTTTAAATGCTGACAATGTCTCAACACAAAACACAAACACACAGCACAGGATTTGGACCCCCTCTGCTCTTTCTGTCTGTCTGCAAATGGATCTTAAAATACTGTAGATTTGCTCAGTGTCTGTAATCACATTCCTCATTACCACTGCAGAGAGGGTAAATGCATCATTGTGTACTGTAAATTGGGCAGCTTTTCTTACCAACTGTCCAATGCCTAAAACAGCTCTGCCTGAAATTGCATCCACATAATATATGGCACATATGCCACCCATCCGATGGCATGGTGCCGGCTCAGTAGGTAATGCTCTGGACTTTTAGGCAGTCAGCTGTCAGTAAATAGCTTTGTGACGTATGTGAGGCCCTTAACTTCTGAACTCAGTTATTAGTGTCTGCCAAACATATCAATGTTAAAAAAAAACTCTGCAGCTACTTCTTCCCTATATTGTTCGATGATATTAATGGAATATCTTTGTTCACTTTAAATGTTCTTTAAAATGTCATTTTTATATTGTAGTTTGCGTCTTTTCATCTCCATATAATCTGAGCAATTGGTTTATCTTGACAAACACTGTAGCCCCTGGTGCTCTGAAGTGCTGAATAGTGTTTCAGAGTGAAGCCAAGTGACAATTCTCTTAGGTAGTCAAGTTGATGAGCACTCAATGAGACTAAAGTGAAAACTGGGATTACAGCCTGACAACACTTTACATGACACACCAGCACAGTGCACTTGTTAACATTCATTTGAAACCACAGTACACAGGCACAATAAATAGTCTTCTTACGATAAGTAGGTATTCTGGCACTTTTGCAAGTCATGCAAAGAATTTTATCGTGACATGTTGTAATCATGCCAGAGATACATAAATATACCATTAAATTACTACAGCCACAATATTAAAAAAATATTCAGTAGACTTTATACTGCTAACTTTTTTAAGCGCTGAGGTGCCACTCAGGGTAATTTGAACCATTGTGGTCATTCCTCAAATTAAAGACTCTCTATAACATATAAAGGTCTCTCTATAACATCCAGTAGTTTCCATTTTCACTCATTGGAAAAACAGGATTTTCCTGATCGTCCAATATTATTTATGCAGCTTTGTTGATTTTGAGATTTTAAAGCAACTATTCCATCTGCTTCTTCCTTTAAATTGTGTTATACAGGTGTAAGTGTCACTGGCTATTAGTGCATTGGAGGCTTTTTATGATCCAAGCATAACAACAGCCGTTTAACTGATCGACCACATCCAAGCAATGAGAAAATGTGCAAGGCTATGACATCTTGGCTATTAAAGTTACTAAGCAAAAACAACAAGTCAAAAGGGAAAAAAGGGAAATATGTACCAGACTTAAGCAGCTGGGAAAGGATGAGATGGTTTCTCATTCAGACCAAGACAGGAAGTAAGGACTGGAGCAAAGCTGCAATTCTTGTCTGAACAAGAAATGCATCATGAAACCTTCAGAATGGAATAGAACAAAATGAATTATTATATGTAAAGAAAGGCAACTACATTGTGTTGCTGAAGACGCGCACACAAACAAGTGCAGCCACACAAACACACATGTGCTGTATCATTCACTTGTGGTTTGTCTTTGCAGATACATTGCCCTTCTGCAAGCTCTTAGAACATGAAGCACACTGGGCATCAGCTTTCAGCATTTCTCCCTAATAGGTTTTGGAAGCATTCGCTGAAAATAAATCCACTGTTTACACAGACGTTTCAAAGTCATTAAACGGTGGACAAGGAAAAATAATATCTGCAGGACTGTTGTGTAACCACGGATTCTCTGACTTCAAACGACTGAACGTAAGGCTGCAGATCTAGTTTGACTGCTGCCTGGCTTCAATCAGACTGCTTATCCACCGGCTGTCTATGAAAAGGCTGCCATACAGTCACCTAAAACAACTTCAAGTACTATACAATGGCATACTGTTTACCAGAGAAGTTCTCACCTTTGCTGTGTGCCACAAATAATAGTTTTGACAATAACAGTTTACTTATCACGGTACAAAGTGCTCTAACATTTTTATAGTTGTTTTATTATAATGAATCATGCAAAGATTTGACTGATTTGACTTATATTATTAACAATTCATTTATGATTGAATAATAAAAAAAAACAATGCCAAACAATGCCAATTCACTTTTTGTTTTTTTTTTGTACTATGCTCTGTGCATTTTAGCAACTGAAGCAAGAAAAAGTAATATGCTTCCACAACCATGTAATCAGACAATACAAAAGAATTCTCAGCAATGTGCAAACATGTACCCTGACACTGGATAAAACATTTCTGTAATCACAAAACAAAGAGTAGAATTGTTAATGCTACCACTTAGTCTCAAACAAACTTAGTTTAGGAAAAACAATGGCAGGTCAAACCAGAGCATTTGAAATTCAAGTATCTGTGCTGGTATTTCACCATAATTCCCAAGAGGATGATGTTATTATTACTTTAATAAAGAACACAAACCATAAACAAAACATCAAAATATTGTGTTGCCCCCCCCCCCCCAACACACACAGACCAAATAAGTGATTTTTGTCTAAAGTTAGAACGTGTCGTTTTACCTGTTACAGTGCATCTGTTGTAGTTCTTTGGATGGTAAAGTCTTTTCTGGCTATTAGGTTTATGTAAAAGATCCAAGAATGATGTCCCTTTACCAGTAGCCAACAAAAATATATATTTTCAATTACTGTCATTTTCAACCTATAGAAATCTGAACACGTAAGATGCATTATCAAAGTCCTTAAAGACTTCAGGTTGCACACTGGTCACATGGAGACAACTACTGCAGAATGGCTTGGGCCCTCCAATGACACCCTCATTACTGTGTCCAACAGAAAGCTTGGGTAGAGAGGCCCACAGAACAATAAGAGTAAATACTCTGTATTGTAACCCTTACCCGCTCTGCCTCACTCTCTGAACGCTGCACAGGCACTAATCAGTGCTCTTCTCATGTAATGGGAAAGTCAATAGCCGCATGCAATCAGTAAACAAATTCTGCTATTTTTAAAAAGTGCTTCAGTCTCAATTTTAAAGCTGGCAATTTAAATTATTCTACCGTGTAACACCTTAATTGTGTAAGACAAAGAAGATGTCGAGAGTACAAAGGAGTGGGGAGTGGAGCATGAGCCTCGTGTAATTTCTGCGCTGCCATGCAGAGATGACATGTGATAAGCATTCTGTTCAGCCAGTGGCCGTTTTGCTGGGTGCCAAATGACAGTTAGCACTTAGTCGCCATAATAAGGCTGAGAGTAAGTGTTTGTCTTAAAGTTATTGTAAACATCAGTCCCTTAATAAAGAGAAAGAAAGGCAGTTGTAGCATATCAAGCATAAACCATGTGTAATTGTGCTATTACATCATGTTATCGGCAGCTAAACAATCAGGTTTACTTTCAGCATTCAAAGCCAAATGGCTGCCTTTCAGAGGTATTGATGGTTTCAAGTCACCTGCTGCTCGTCTGTTTCATTGAGAATATGCCACTGTGTGTTTACAAGTTGGATTTGTGCTTTATTAAGGATAGATTATTGTAGAAATCTACAAGGCACAGAGATGACAGACTGCAATAAGTGTCTTTTTTTGAACCACCATACAAGGGATAGGCTTTTATGACTTGGACCACTTTGATATTATTAAGTCTGTCAGTTCCAATCCAAGTTTCCAGTCAAAGAAATGTCAGACTTACCGTAATGGGACGCAAAACTGTGTATAATAACAGGCAACATTCGTCCTGAATGACAAAGACAGAGAAAAAGAACTGAAAATGTCAATGTTTGTTATTCAGGTGAGTGTGAATATAAAACAGGTACAGTCCTGATCTTGGCCAGACCAGACAGATGCTCATCAGCATGACTCAACATCAAACACACAGACACACACACACACTCAAAAAAACCCATAAAACTATAGCGTGACTGAGAGCCCTTTACATGCCACACACACACACACACACACACACACACACACACACACACGCCCTTTGCACATGAACTATCACATATATTAACACAACGTGCTGACACAATCCTTTATTTTAAGAATGAAACAGCGCCCAGCAACACAAACTACTACTGTCAGGTTATGACGAATGCGTAAGCCACAAACTTCCGATTTAACAAAAAAAAAACCTCTCAAAAGTACGCCACCTATGGTTCTGTGTGACTCCTAATACTCATGCGCAAGTTGGAGCCTACAATTGGTCAAGTCCACGCAGATTCCACTGACCTAGACTCCTGGTAAATGTAGATAGGAATTAGTGGTAATTTATTGAATGATTGCATTTTAAAGCCTATCGGTGCATTAAGGGATGCTGTAGAATCCGTGACTTCGCAGACTAAATCATGTGGAAAGCTTTCTTTGGGAAACACTTCATCATGTTCTTCAGTGACAGTTCACACACGCAATTTCAATATGCCTCAGTTATTTCCTTCTGTTTCGAAAGACACATTAGAGCTTTAAAGATTTGAACGGCAATTTAAGATGAAATATCTTTGGGCTATTTTATTTTATTTAGATATTTTTATATTAGGTTTTTCTAATATATTTTTTTTTATTCAGAAATGATGTCCGCAACTAAATTTATACAGCTGGATGAAGAGCTCAAACGAACCCTAACATTTTTACCAATTTCCCTCACCGGCTTACATTTCCGTGGTGCAAGTCTTTCAGATCAGTTTATTTGTTGTTTGTAAACATCAAGTGCAGACTTGTCATCAGGAGCATGAAGATGACGAAACGCGTCATCATGCCAATCAGGCTGGCTGTGATGAGCGGCGCGCGGAGCGACTTTCCCTACTGACTTCAAACCTGCAGCGCTTCACGTTCTCATGCACTGGCTGGTTGTGTTCAAACTATATTAAAATTTAAGAATTAAAGAACTGTATAATTAGTTGTTTAAGGTGGTTTAGTCCAAGTTAAGGAGGCATATCCTATCTCTGTAAGGAGATAATAGAAGGAAACACAGAAAAGACCTGTGGATTTTACGGATTTAAATTTAGACGGATTAGTTAATCATCCACAAATGCGCTTTTCCTCTTAAGGGTGGGGACAGATCAGTGCCAGAGGCATCAGACAAAAAATAGGCTTGTTGAAGACCCCCACCAGTCCGCATATTGACACACACGCAGAAAGATAGCGGGAGAGGGAGGAAGAGAATTTAAAACGAGAACGAAACCTTTTATAAAGGGCCACCTTAACGAATAGGTCCGGATTAATCATTTATCTTTAGCTGCTTAGAGCCTTGATGGATGTATACAGTCACTCAACCTCTACACAATAGATCTAGAGCGTTTTGTTCTTGCCAAATAAATCACCCGCATTGTTTAAGGTACATTGATCAGTCTAATGACTAGTAATAGGCTTCTAATTGCCACAGAAAGCTGCACGGCAGGTATATACGCCAGCCACGGCTATACTACTACTACAAATTATTGACATATATATATATATATATATATATATATATATATATATATATATATATATATATATATATGTCATATATGTGTATGTATGTGTGTGTGTGTGTGTGTCTACATATATACGTTTTTTGCCAATTTTTTTGCCAAAGATCCTACATTTTTGATTACACAAATGTTCCTCTGAATACTGTTGCGTTATTTACCTGATTAACATATCAAAATGTATCATTCGTGATTATAAATGCTTTAATTATTACAAAGCGTTGGAAGGAACGGTTTACTGCTTCGAGTAAATAAATACAACCAGTTAAAGGCTCTACTTTGTGCTCAGGAAATCTCGATTAATTTCTGCGCCCTTAATTAAATAGAGAAAAATGAAACAGACAACTGTAAAATATGAGCATACTGAAAGCTCCACAGGCACACCAATGTCTACAGCCAAATGTTTTATGCTTAACAGATATTTAATGGTGTTAATTGTTCCCTTGTCAATTTACTGCGATCGCAGAAATGAAGTCATTTTCTGGGCTCAGTCATGAGGATTTGAATAAACTTTTAGATTCCCCTCTCCATAGGAGGGATTTAAAGCGCAGCGCTTTGGAGCAAATTGCGGCCGGGCTGCTTGGCACCGCTCAGCCGCTATAATGGAGCATTATTTGGCAATTTTGAATACTGTAATGCACAGCTTTTGCCAAGGCCATTTTAACGAAAATTGCTTTAACTTTTAAAGGGATGAATTACTATAAAACCAGACCATTGTTAAATTATGCCATTACCATCAAATGGTTTAACAAGTAAATAAGCACATTTCTATAGATTAATGTTCATTAAAATATAACGAAATAAAACAAATTAAAAATATTAATAAGATTGTTGTTTTCGTATAAGAAGGAGTCATTTAAGTGAAACTATTTTGAACAATCAGGACGGACTGGTGTGGTGTACTGCAATATTAAAGCTGGGTATTGAAAACAAATCTTGAAAACAGTTTACAGCTTTCAACGAGTTTCTGATTTACGTACGAGACGAAACAGCGGAAAGTTGCGGTTTTATTGAAGGCATTTCACCTCTATCCTCATACCCCCCCCCCCCACACACACAAACACACAAACAAACAAACACACACACACACACACACACACACA
>JAFMOD010000075.1:879856-890031 GCA_019802435.1 Corydoras maculifer
CCAGTGCAGCGTCCGATGTGAAAGAAAAAGCCAGAGGAATAATTATGGCGCGGCTCAGCCTGGGAACCCGCCTGGTCCACACGTCTCAGCCAAAAAAAAGCGCCTTGTGGAGAGGAAGTTAAATTGACTAGAAGCAATAGACGAAAATTATTTTCATTTCCTATTGGAGACTACACGCTTGCTGGCAGGTCCCACCGGCAATAAACCAAGTGACAAAAAAAAACAAAAACAAAAAAAAATCAAAACAACAACTAGTCTAAAATAGGCCCGTCATTTTATTTACGGGAGATTCCGAGGTGCAGAACGCTGTAAATATAAAAACAACCAAAATTGAATGCACGGCCCATCAAATGTTAGTTAAAATGTAGGCGTCTCACATTTAAAACTGCGTTCGGGAAATTAGAAGCCTCTGTTGGACTACAGGTGGCCGAGTTTTCATTTTCAGTCCTTTAAAACTTAATGTAGGATGTCCTATTGCCGTTTTATTGTCGACACTAGAAAACGTGTGCTGCGGAAATGAGCGCTGTTTGGACGTAAAGGCATTCATAAGCACACTTTACAATTATATGGTCTCATTAAGATTTAGCAGCAGCAGCAGCGTCGACACGCTCGGGACTAAAGAGAAGCTGGGAAAGGTCGGGGAGGCGGCAGAGCGGCATCACTCACGGCTTTGTTACCGGTTTGCAGGAATGCGCTCTCGCTGCGACCGAGGCGAAAAGTCACGCTCTGTTTTGTGCGTCACAAAAGATCAAAGAGACGAGCGGCCTGCGCGGGACACGAACAGGACAAACCGCGTGTCACTGATCAAGAAGCTTAACGCTTAACGCAGGGCTCAACAGGTGTGCATCAGAACGGGACTAATTAAAAACGATTTCATTGTTTAGAGGAAGCGCTGCAATAAAAAAAAAAAAGAATCAATAGCACCGGTAAATAGTGTCTTTCAAAATAGGAAGAACCTGTTCTGTCTTCCCGTCATCATTCGCAAAGTGTTTCAATGCACATTGCAATACTGCAATTAAAACACAACAGGATTAAGTCAGTCATCGAACGGTTTCTATAATAAAGGCACAGAAAATTGCTTCATGGAGCAAAAATAAACATGAACAGCTGCCTTAAAATAAATTTGCACAAAGCAAAAACTCCCTTCTAACCATTTTTTTACTATACGTTTTGGCAATCCTTTAAAAGAACATTTTTACTGGAACGTTTTTTCATTTTGGGCAGTAAAACACTCCTAATGATCAAAAATATATTATTTTAAACATTTTATCCACTATTGATTCAATAAGGCACAACATTGTCATTAAAAGGTTTATGTAGACGATCCATCAAAAATGGTCATATTTGCAAAAACATAAGTTAAACAAACGTTCTGTATAAAAGATTCTTGAATAGCATCACTAGTAAGCAATTACACCTGTAGTGCAGAACAATCCTGAATACAGGTAAACATGTTCAGGACAATTAAAACACGCTCGGCAAAATTCAATTAGCGTTCTCCTAATAAGGGGTATATTTGTGAATTAACAGAAAGCGTAAATTATCGCTGGGAAGAGGTTTTTTCTTCCAGAGCAAAAAGAACTTCATTATATTCTATCCCATCCAACAAAAAATATGAATTCAATAAAGTTATTAATAAAAAAAAACCTGCGTGTTATTCTGGCACAGATGACTTAATTTTAAAGGCTAATTAGCAAAGACTGAGAAGTTCCAATTGAGGTTTCACACTTCAGATTGGTTTAAGCAATCACAAGTCATTATGTCAATTCACCTAGACAGATGAACTGTTTAGATCAGTGTAATGAAATAAGATATTTCAAATTAATTTAAATGATAAACTAATCATTTATGCCGATTGTTTACCCTCTCAATAACAAAACTGGTGGGTCCATGGATTCTCAGATTATGAGCCTAAATATATAATTGAACCATATAAATACTTTTGAGCTGGAAACTTTTGAAATACACAATAGTTGAGTGTAGATAAAAAAAAGGCATCTTAAAATTAAATAATATGCTGTGGAAAAAAAAATCATAAACAATTTGGGGGTATTACTATTAAAATTACACTTAATGTTTGGAATTTAATTCATATATTTGCAAATTATAATTATTGGCACATTTTCGGCATTAATACACAAAGTGGGCAGTAAGCATCTGGAAGTTATGTGGTATCTGACAGCTAGGAAACAAGCTTTTGTTCAGAAGATAAAACTGGTTTGCAGGAGTTCCAGAGACCTGATTTTATATTCATGGGATAAACCAGAATGTAGAATAGGGTTCAACAAACTCATGAAGGTTTGATGGTAAAGTGTCAACATGGATTTTCGTTATATAGAATAATAACGGCATACATTTCATTTTCGCTTA
The DNA here is from genome assembly GCA_019802435.1 of Corydoras maculifer. Lineage (NCBI taxonomy): Eukaryota > Metazoa > Chordata > Actinopteri > Siluriformes > Callichthyidae > Corydoras > Corydoras maculifer. Next base: position 882,227 of record JAFMOD010000075.1, read on the forward strand.
GTAGTAGCAGTATTAGTTGTAGTGGTTTGGCGCCCCCTTTTGAGATAAAAAAGAAGATATTTGGAATCTTATGCAATCAACGCTTATGGTACAAGAGGTTCTGAAGTCTTGTGATTTCCTAGTTTAACACACTCATTTTTCTCCTTACTTAACGACCAGATTTATATCCCAGGTGATAAAAAAGCGCGCGCGGGAGGGGGGGATTCACCTTAGTGTCATAGACCTTTTGATTTAACCATAGAGGTTGCAAAAAAAAGGGATATTTTGACTAGCAACACACAAAGTAGTAATAAAACAATTTTCTGAAGACATTTTTATAAGAATAAAACGCATGGATGAATGTCTACAAAAGCTCATGCCAACAGAGTATAATAAACATTACGTCCATGTAGGAATATGCAAGTGTATTTGAAATCTTTATACTAGCCCTCTGTAATCATCATCCATGTCCCTCGTTCTTCATGTTCCTAGTGCTCACTCCTCTAAACTGATTCCCCTTCAAACAACCTCTAGTGCCGTCCTCTTTTATTTCGTTCAAAGCTGTAGCTCCTCTCCTTTCTCTTCTCATTTTCTCGTCTATCTTGGCTTCGACTCCTACCCTCTTCATTTCTCCCACGATCGTCGCTTAATTTTTCAGTCCTTTCCCGCTCCCTTACATTTTCATAATCCCTATCCCAACTTGTCTCCCTCCTACAACGTCCTCTTTCTCTGCTCAAACTTCTTTTTCGCTCACTGTCAAGGCTTGGTTCCTTTTTACTCCTACCTCTTTCATCATCTCTTCTTTGGGGACTTCTGCTCCGTTCATTATACCTATTTTCCCTCCTATTGCTCTTCGAGCTGTCCTTTCCTTGTGTTGACTCGTGAATCTTTGCAGCTTTTTTGTGCTGTTCATCTGACCGCGTGAGTAGGCTTATATTGTCTCTGTGGTGCTTGGATTCAGGACTTTGTGTACGCTTGCTGTTGCTTGGCTCTCTGTTTTTAACTCTGCTTTTTTCAGCACTCTCACCGTCAGAATTGCTCTCACTGGACAAGTCCCTCTTCACTTTCTTTTGCTTCTTCCGTTCTTTCTTTGCTTTGTGTCTTTCAGGCTCAGAATCAGACTCAGAACTGCTGCTGCTGCTGTCTGTCTTGCTGTTGGACGAAGTGTCAGACTTTTTTTTCTGCTTGCGTTTCTTCTTCTTTTTGTCTTTTTTAGACTTCTTTTTCTTTTCTTTTTTCTTTTCTAAACGGTCAAGCTTTCTGTAAAAACAAACAATACCATGACCTCGTGAAACATGTCATAAAGCAAAACAAATCTAATTAATACATTTACTAAAACATTCACGTAATTTTTTAAAAACACACCTCAGTAACTTTTGTTTCTGTTTTGTGGTTAAGGATTTAAGAAACTCAACTTCAGGATCATCCTCATCCTCACTGGCCACAAATGCCTGCATTAAAACCAGACAAGAGTTTTATTAGTTCTTTAAACATACTGTAATCATACAGTGGTAAATGAATTGAATTCTGTGATCTTTAGCATTTCTGTATTAATATGATTTAAAACATTTCATATTAATTTTATTAAAATAAAGCTCTCACAAATAATGACTTTAATCTATTTGTTCAATAATGAAAAATGTTACATAACATATCTGAATGACAAAACACCACAAACCTTTGCTTCCAATACCTAGTGTGACCCACCACTACTTTGTGCAGCAATTGCATCTAAATAGTTCCAGTAACTGTTGATCTGTGTAGGTATGTGAGTGAAACTAATCTCTGCTATCAAACAGGCTTGCAATTTGAATGACTTGTTAGCTAAAGGTCATTTTGCCCAACACAACTTTTCCCAAGATTCAGTTCATAAAATGACGTTTGTCTAATCTACCAGTTCCAATAGTTATCTAGTTTGTTCATGTGTTCAATAACAGACTACACATGGGTGTCGATTAAATTCATGAACATTAACAGTAACCTAAGCTTTTAGCTGCTTGGCTGACCACTTCTACTATAAGACAACAATTATCCCATATTTCCCTTATTTGTAACTAATCTGTCTTTACTTTTAACCCCAAACATTTTACAGATGATTTAATTTTTAGCACATTACAAATGTTCATTCTATAGTCCTCAAGAATCTTTTTATGTATGTCATAAATCATATTAACCATTATAAATCTTAAAGAGTACCAACACGGGCTGAAAATGTATGTTTAAAAACCTACCACAGTTAGATCAGACAAGTACAGATGCAGAACTGATGTACAGTAGAACAGCACTAGAACTTTCCACAAACATGCAGAACTCCGGTGTATGTGTTCTAATATAAAATCGGGTGTTTTGATGCTTTTATCATTTTGTAAAAACATCAATAGTTTAATACTGTGTTGAGAATCCTTCTTTTTGAGACTTTTCAATTTCCTTTGTTGTGTTTTTTTTTTACTAGCAAATTGTAACATCTAATTCTGCAGTACACCACTAAATAAATAAGTTAACAGTTTTTTTTGTTTTTTTTTACTTTCACAATTAAAGATTTCTGTTCTGTTGATCTAATGTACTTTTTTATTAACCTACAAATTCCATTAATCCATCTTCTGCTTTATCATCTATTAGGGTCCCGGGGGGGTTCCCCATGCCCATCCAGGGGAGAACATCTCAGGAGCTGGGCACACACTCACTTACACAAACACACTCTATATGGGGCAATTTGGAAAAATCAATTGACTTGATGCATGTTTTTGGACTGTGGGAGGAAACCGGAGAACCCGGAGGAAACCCACGTGGACACGGGGAGAACATGGAAACTCCACCCAGATGGGGATTCGAACCGGGAGTCCCTAGCACTGAGAGGCGAACGTGCCAACCACTAAGCCCAACCTACAAATTTCTAATTTTGATGTTTAAAAACTCTCAGAGAACAGATTAGGTCACCCTTCATAACATAATTGATATATCTCACTTATTTAAAAAGTTTTTTTAATGAAGCTGTAGAATTTGGTGAGATTGAAAAAAAACATATAGAAGAACTTTGAAGCACCACTGTATCTACAACTTTTAAACAAAGAAGAAAATTCACTTGTGCTACATAAATGCACATTCATAAGAAGCAGTAACAGCAACCGCCATGTAAGAGCCTGTAAACATGAGCGGCATAAGCTCTACAAAAGCTATAAAATAAGCGGTGTGTCTGCCACACTGCTTTTCCTATAATTTCAGCAGTTAGTCTCATCAACCCTGTGCTCTTGACTAAACTTGTACTGACTGGAATCGTTGTGCTGCCTGTCTGATAATTGGCCGTTTTGCTGCAATCAAACTCGCTCTTCAACTCGCCCGGCACCGGGCATGGATATCATTGGTCTTATTTGTGCCTGAGGGGGTCGGAGGGACCAGGAGATTACCTGTGCTGGATCACAAACAGTGTCGTTTCTCCCAAGGACGCATTTCTTCAGCGCAAACCCACTGTTCCGCATCTCTGCCATTAACTCGGAGGGGTGCATCGACGGGCCTGTTAGCACAAAACACAACATCACAGTCTCATTGATGTGTGTGCTCTTCCCCCTCAGAGGGGCGCTTAGCACTGGCTTTGTTAACAGAAAGGGACACCAAATCAACTCGCTCATACCCTGACTGGGCAAATCACACTGTATTATTCCACCAAAGCAATGGTTAGAGCAAATCAGAATACACAATAATTGCACTTTTTTCTGGGGACTCGGGAGGAGGGCCAGCCTGAGAACTTTTATGCTGGACTGAGGAGGAGTAAACATGTTACTCTGATTACAGCACTCAGGACACACAACCAGCGCTTCTAGCACTGACCGGGACTCAACAGATGCTGGAGGTCTGACAAGGACAGCAATAGTTACGATGACATTGTAATATTTAATAATAAAATAAAATAAATAAATAAATAAATAAGGGTGACGTTTTGTTGTTAATTTTACTGGGTGACACTTTACACATCACTGTGTTCATGTCCAACATTTCGTGATGTGATCATGTAGTGAGAAAATCTATCTCTGAGAAAGGTTAATAGGAAAATGACTTACCAAGTGAAGTCATTGATGCATTCTAAAAAAGCAATGCTGCCATCTTTAGGGCTGTACAAGTGTCAGCATATTGTAGACTATTAGTTTACTTAAATAAGCATTACTTTTTTTAACCTATGGAAACAATAGAAATTGATGTTCCTTGTACAACAGTAAAATACACACTGGATTGCATTTACAAGGTAGTAATATGGGCAATCAGCAATTAAGGTGAAGGTCATGCGTATACTTAAGCAGTGCATTTTGAGGTGGTAACGTTGATTAGTGTAGACTTCCTGCCAGCATGGCCATCAGTCTATCTCAAGTCCAGTCAATTAACAGAACTGCTGCCCATGGGTCACTTTTTTATTAATCTTTTCAGAGTTACTAACTAGACTGTTCCTTATAAGGTCTGAAAATCAACATCCTGAATGTGCCATTTCCAAATTTGACACCCTTATTTGCAATTAGTTACAGTTATTAATGCTTGAATTACACACCAAATATATCCCATATGCCGATACCATATGCGTACAATTCAAAAGTTTGTAGATACCTCCTTTTTCCACCACGTATTGTCCAGTTAATCAGTTTAACTTACCATAAAGATGGACTTTGTAGCTCTAAAATTACAGACTGTAGGTAATCTGTTTATGAACTGAAGTACATAATGTGCTAGTCCCCTTGAATTTGTTTTCTAATGGTCAAGAGATACTATTACCATATCTCTACCCCAATAGTAGCACCCCAGAACAGGAATTATTTGGCTGCACTCATTGCAGAAGTGTCACTGTGGTGTTTCAATGACGCCTAGGATTGAAGTGAAGGTGCTTTGGGACAACTTTATATTGTAAAATGTGTTAAATTAAAAAAAAAAAAAATCAACTACACATCATACCACATTGAGAAAAAAAGTCAGATGTGGAGGCTGCGTAATTTGTTACAAAAACATTTAATTATGGCTGCCTGCAAACATAAACCTGCTACAAAAGACTATAAACAGTCCCATGTTTCTAAATTACAAACCAAAACACAATTGGGTCTACAGTCTGGACATCAGTAAGCTGTAGAATAAGCAATCTCTGCTTTGCTATAAAAGTGGGACCCTTAACACTGTAACTGTTTATTTTGTTGTCTTTGTGTAATGTTTAAAATGTACTGTATAATATGAGTACATAACATTTATGAACAAACAAAAAACATGTATATCACTTGCTCTCTTGTTAATTTCACTTCATTGGTATATTAGGAAAATTGCTGACACTTGCAAAATTAAATTTTTCTTTGTTGTGATGAGCTGAATGCTATTTCAAGTTTATATGGGCTTTACACCATATCAGCACATTTTGGCTATTTAATGGCAGTACATCCATCTTACGTGTACATCATTTAAAAGAAGATATACAAGGTGTTTCAAGTTCATGTGCAACAGAATATTCTGTATTTTCCCTGGGGATAATTTAAACAGGGTTTGTAAACCGTTTTCACCAAAATATTTTTTCTCAGTGTTTAATGCTGGACATTCCATTAGAGTGCATCAATGAATAACGGCTACTCTTACTAGCTTTAGACTGTAAAAGTGCGAATTTTAGAACCGGTGAGAAATCAAATGCATACCTGCTTCATCATTAGCTACAGTACTGGCGTTGATTCCTGACAGTCCATAGAGAGGACATTCCCGGTCTGTGTTCACATGACCCCACTTATGACATTTTATACAGCGCACATTTCGCACCTAGAACACACACAATGAAAATAAACTCATACAATGTATGTATTATGTGTTGATAAAAACAAACAGTGATTATTCTTTAGCTTAAATCTAATAATACAGTGTGCGAATAAAACACCTGGATGCCAAAGGGCTGATCTCTGATGTTCATGTCATCCTTAGCATATCTACAAAACAAATATGAGCATCAAAATGGAAATGAGAAAACTGAAGCCAGATCTTCTTTACTTCATGTTGACCTACTTCTCACGAGGAGCAACTTTCTGCCACTCAAACTTGCACTCAGCCTCTCCTTCCTGTTAAACACATATCAAATGTTTCCTTTCATTTACATTTTAATTAAGTTGTCTCAAGTAAAATTGTGTAAAATTGCATTAAGGAGATCAATCAGAAAACTTTTATAAATTACCTCTTTGGTTTCCTCTTCCGTGCCAACAATCAGAAGGAGAAAGGCAGAATCAGAACATCAGTCAGTAAGAATAATTTCAGGAGCATGAAATTATACAGATTAACTAAGTCATTCATATGAAGTATAATAACCTTTAGATGCACCAGGTGGAGCTTCATACATGAAATTAAGGCCATTTTTCACTCGATCGTCACCCATCAGCAACCTTAAATTTAAAATATATGCTCCATTGACAAACATACAATGACCATTTAACAAAGAAAAAAAATATATACATATATACATAAGAAAAAAAATTCATAAATAAAATTTGAATAAAAACACTTGTGTGGCACGGTGGCTTAGTGTTTAGCACATTTGCCTCTCAGCGCTAGGGATTCGGTTCGAATCCCCATCTGGGTGGAATTTCCATGTTTCCTTGGTCCGCGTGAGTTTCCTCCGGGTTCTCCGGTTTCCTCCAAATTGCCCCATGTAAAGTGTGTTTGTGTGCGTGTCTGTGTGTGTGAGTGTGTGGCCAGCATTAGATTGACGTCCTGTCCTGGGTGTATCTGCCTAGCGCCCGAAACGTTCTCCCCTGGATGGGCATTGGGAACCCCCCCGCGACCCTTATATAGGATAAAGCGGAAGATAATGAATGAATGAAAAACACTTATGTAAGATATCCAAACTACCAACTCTGTTTTGTAACCTTAATAATTGGTAAAACATATTAAGACTAGTTTTAGATATCAATACTTATAATAATATAAGTAATAATAAAATAATATAAATAATTCCTGGACCATACTGACATTAGTGTTATAGTTGTTAAATTATATTCTTAGTGAAGATTTGGCAGTTGCTGTGATTGTAATTTGTGACATGCCCTGCTTAGTGTAACCACAGCCTCTAAAATGAACATTTTGACATTATTGAAAGCATCTTTTGTTATACAGTATGTCCTCAGGTTTAAATTATTATGGAATCCGCTTTCGGTGTTCCAATTTCCAAGTTCCAAAATTCAGTGTTGTAATTGCCCTTTATTTTTACCACCCGTATATTAGCTTCATCTGTGTGTCTGGTAAAAAGTTTGCAAATGCTATTTCACCCACTTCTCATTATCCAATTAAGCTGTAATTTGAGGCTGATGTTTTTTCTTGGGTTTTTTCTCTTGCCAATTGGTCAGCTTATTGATTTCCCTTAATTCCGCTCAAGTTGGCATTGGCTTTAAACACATCTGCCAAAAATTATTTATTAATTAGGTTGTTATTTGAATTGGGTGTAGGAGTGACACAGTATGCAAAGCCATGAATCTAGCAGACTATGGATAAAATCTTGTGCATAGATGCTGCTACTGCCACCTTATGGCAACAATGCGAAAAGTATCAAAGGCGTCAACTTGGATTAAAAGCAGACAGACAGGCAGGCAGGCAGACAGATGTTGAACTAAAGGGCCTGGCTTGGAATCGCTGTTTTAGTTTATCCAATAGGTGTTAAATGAGGTTTAGGTCAGGGTTCTGTGCAGGTCAGTCAGGGTTTCTATAGCAATAAATAAATAAATAGAAAAAAAAGCTCAGTAAGGATAAAGTTCCTTCCCCAAACTTTCCCCACAAAGTTGAAAATATGCAGTGTCCAAATGCATGGCTAGATGCTTAATTTTGTGATAATAGTA
>JAFMOD010000075.1:909067-919848 GCA_019802435.1 Corydoras maculifer
TGGGCAGTATGTCATGTTTTTTTTTTTTTTTTTTTTAATACAGTCAGCATGAAAACCTGCAGAATTCAACTGGTAAGTTTAAAAACAAATAAATAAATAAAACTACAGCTAATATCGCCATGTAATTACCCACCTTGACATATCCTGTTGACACAGAAATTTGTACTTACAGCTAAGATACTAACAGATAGCAGCAGACACAGCAGTAAGTGTCTGGCCACCTGTTTGTCTGCACTCTGCTGCTCTTGTTCTTCTTTAACCAACAAACAATTTGAAGATTCACAGCAATTCCTGCACCCTCCTGTAGATGAAATCATATTCAATATACCCTTAAAGAGTGACCAGTATAGAATAACCTATCCTGACTTTATTAATTAGCCAAAGCATGTAAAACTAGAACATGTACTTGAGGAATGTCCGATTACTACCTGGGAGTCTTCTAATTACAGAAAATTGTGTGTATATTATATATATATATATATATATATATATATATAAATAAATAAGATGAGCAGTGGACTGGAGCAGTTTTCAAATTTGGTTACAGATTACCTAGTGGTGTAGACGGTGTGTCCATATCATCACAGTTAAGAATCCTACTAGGCACCGACTGAATAGTTGTACAATCAAATTCACAGTCCTGACACCCTGAACACACAATTTTATAAATCAATTAGAATAGCGGTTTGAACAGATAACTACCAAAATCAGGCCAATCACATTACCAGATTTAGCTTTTGAACTGCAGTAGCAAGGTACATCACCTGCTTCATCAGTCTCGCTGACTGACTGCTCAATTGTGCTCTGGGTTTGTGCACCATTATCAATTTTGAAGTCCACAGTAGTGCCATTTATTGACTCCTTTTTAAGGCGATGATAGTCATGTGAGTCTCTGCTGAGCAACAGGAGAGAAATTCCAGCTATAGATAAACTTATGCACAGCACTATAGCTGTGCATGCTACCTGAAACACAAACAAAGAAATGAAAACAAGTCACATTATTCCACATGAAACACTTAAACTTAAATGTGCATCACCTAATATTGGACTGTACTTGTGATTACATGATGATCCATGGGTTTTTGCAAACAAATGATATTGCTATCCTGGACATAAATATAAAACCTGCTTTGATGATAGAATTGGTCCTTCTATTATAGTTTGTACATCATTGGTGTACTAAATAAGTTGCATGAGTCAACAATGTCTCAAAAATGCCACTAGACAGGTCATATGCAAATATGCGAAACATTTCCACTTTGTCAAAAAACAAGCTTCAAGTGCATGATAAAAATATTAAACTTGTGCAATTGAGCCTTACAAAAAATGTAGATTATATTCTTATACAAATTGACTACACCTGTGTAAAATAAACTATAAACATAAAATAAAAAGGAAAAAAAACACTTGCTTTTCCAACTTGCTAACCATTTAAAAAAAAAAATTAAAAAAAAGGTCACCAATCACTCATCTGTGTGGTTAACTATACATTTTGCTAGATGGGTATATGATTTATTCACCTGGGAAGTTCCATAAAAGTATGCAGAGTCAGTAGTATCTGACATCTTCTCTCCCACCATGAGTAGAACACTTACAATCCCCACTGGTACTCTGTAAGAGTTATGACCAAACTACACATATTAAGTTACATCTCATCCTCAAAAGCTTAATATTAAACAGACTGTACAAGTTCACAAAAATTACCCTGCTACAGTTAGAAACTATGAGCTTTCAGAAATAACACTATTGATTTTCACAGACTGAAATTAGATTTTTAGAGATTACTAAACTAGATTTAATCTGCATATAAATTGGTCTTTAACCTGACACACTTATCAAACTTGAGGGAGGCCAGTAAAATAAGAGTCTTGCTTCTGAATACTTTTTCAATCTTCAGTACAGTTGTTTGGTCATTGATATTGTAACACCTTTAGTTCTTTTAAATTTTATTTTTCTTTTCATATTCAAGAATTGCATTTTCCCGGGGTGATTAATTACTAAAAATAAAATTGTTCATAATTGCCAGTTTGAAATTCATTTTTTAATTTACATTTAATTATTAGTATCTGCTTTGAAGTAACCAGAAACAGGAACTTATAGAAGACAGGACTTACCCCCAACCAGTTAGAATTAAGACACCAGGTCGCACCCTTAACTCATCATCTTTCCTCAACAAGTACAAAGAGAAAGCTATAAGACCTTAAACAGGAAAAAGGATGCAAATTTCATTATTAGGAGACAAATAAGTAATTTAAAAAAAATAATTTAAAACTTGAGTGTAGGAAGTAAAGATATCTTGCAGAACCCTATTAGAAAAAAAAAAATTCTGGACAGATGTGATAGTCAGTATATATGGTAGCTTTATACTAGACTCATTATGTCTATTATTTCCACAAGCTTAAGCAATCATCTATGGCTTAATTAATAAGTCTGTGAACAAAAGAGTAAAATTATATTATAGACCTTGTGTTGCAAAAATAAATAAATAAATAAAAAATCTGAAATGACAAAGGGTCTGTTGCTTTTAAGATGAAAGTTAATAACATTAACATGTGTATTCAATAGGATTAATGAACTTACTTCAAACCCTAAACACAAGGGTCTTACTGTGTAAGGTATGTTTATATCAAATGTAAATAAACTATTTTGTAATAAGAAACATGCATAGAATTTTACCTGGCCAAATATATGTGCTATAGAGAGAGCCATAAAGCAGAGTGAAGATCACAATCTGACTAATGAAGTTTTCTGTAACCACCACAAAATTCCAAGCAATCATTCCTACACACACCCCCAACTATTAATAAGAAAGAAAAAAGGGACACACATATATATATATATATATATATATATATATCAAATTATTGTATCCAATACATCGCAATTTGAAGTAAACTTGCCTCACCTGTGCCAAAAACAGATTGACAGTAAACATATGGGGAACCCTGGAAAACTTCTTACTCATTATATTGACCGCAACACACCAAACCTGCAATATAAAGGAAACAAAATCCAAATATTATTAGCTATTAAACAGATAATACACAACTGGACATTAATCAACATCTATAATTAAGTCACTGGAATAAGTTGAATAGTCACTTTAGTAGCATTGATGCACCTTTGCAAACCATTGTGCTCTGTGTAAAGTGTCAGTTTAATTTTAAAATGGCTTCTCATTTCCCAGTTTCCATTTCCTGGTTGTGCTTGGAGCTTTAGAGCATTACAAAGAGGAAGGAAGTTCTAATTCAGCAAAGCAGGCATTAGATTAGAAAGCAGTAAAAACTAAACCTAGGTCACCTTACTTACTATGGTCATTTGTTTTAAACTTGTTTCTTAATTTGCAGTGGACATACCTTTAGGCTTCATCACTTATCACTATGACTAGTAACTAGTTTGTAATCGCACAAATGCAGCACAAGCATGACAATTTAAGGTTTGGCGTACACCAAGTTATTTATATTCGTAATAACACACACAACGTAATCCTATAATAGACTAGGATAAAGAACCATAAATTCCAGTATAATCTGTTTGCTGTTAATCTCACCAGGGCAACCAGACAGATGATGCTGATGTTAAAACTGATGCTTTGAAGTGCAGACTGAAGTAGATTGGGGTCCATCAAGGGGATAGTAAGCAACCACGCAGAGATGTACATAATGGGTGCTGAAAGAAATGTGCTGATCACCATGCCTGCTGTTACCTGAGAAATTAAGTTATTGTTTTATCCCAGACATTAATACACACAGGTTGTATTGTGATTAAAGTGTAGCTACAACAAAATCGTCAGTCAGCTGCTTTAACAATAAATTTGTAAACACTATGAGATCTTTATTAGGAATGTCTTCACACCTACTTATTAAAATGCATACATTTATTCAACTAGTCAATCTCAGGACTTAAGTTCTATCTTCAAATAAGCTTCGGGTAATATTTACATCAACAATCCTTGGAAAAAGAGTAAGCACAGTTAACCGTGGCACAGTTGCTGATTCCAGATGGAATGATTTGATTTTGACCTAAAGAAGTACATGAAGTAGTAAATTAACAGAATTAAATTTCCTGCTGGGCAGCATTGTGGCTTAGTGGTTAGCACGTTCGCCTCTCAACGCTAGGGATTCCCGGTTCAAATCCCCATCTGGGGGGAGTTTCCATGTTCTCGCCGTGTCTGTGTGGGTTTCCTCCGGGTTCTCAGGTTTCCTCCCACAGTTCAAACACATGGATCAAGTCAATTGAATTCTCAAAATTGCCCCCTATAGTGTGTCTGTGTGAGTGAGTGTGTGCCCAGCGATGGATTGGCGCCTTGTCCTGGGTCTATCTGCCCAGCGCCCGAGACGTTCTCCCCTGGATGGGCATGGGGAACCCCACCGCGACCCTAATAGAGGATAAAGCGGGAGATAATGAATGAATGAATAAATTTCCTGCTAAATTAGGTCAATATGGAATTGAACAGTTTTTGAGCTAACATGTCAATAAAACTTGGAAAGAATCCTTGTATTACCAGATAAAACAAGCAAGTCAATAAGTTTTCTTGGTTTTAATAAGTATTTGTTTGCTGTTTAGACAACATCACATCAAAATGACTACTTACCACCTGTAGCTCCATGTTGTAGTGAGCCGCATATATGGCCACGCTGGGGGCAGTGGGAAAGCCACCATACAAAAATGCATAGTTAGAAAGACTGCTGTGGTTTAGCGAGCTGGTGTTTTCATTATTCCAAACCTCCACCATACCTCTACAAATCAACGGCATCACAAGTCTGAAATGGTGACAAAACACATACCAACATAACATTGTGTACAATGAAATTTTACATTACATTTACATAAAAGGTACTATTTTTTTATCTATTGTTAGTAATAAAGTTAATCATTTAATTTAATTAATAACGTGTTGTGCATTTTTCATATAAAAGTTGTTTCCTGCTTGTCTCTGCAAATTCCATCATCCTCAGACAGATTACTACACCAGTGTGGCAATTACAGCTCGAAGACCTCGCCCTGCTGTGCTTAACTTGTGCTTATCATGAAAATCCATATTGTGATGATGAAACGACATATATATATATATATATATATATATATATATATATATATATATATATATATATATATATATATATATATATGGTTTTCAACTAACTGTCTGAACTATAAAACCTTTAATATCAACAGACATGTAATCTAGCAAGCAGAGTTACAGTGCATCTCTCAAAAGCCCAACAATTGCTCATCAGAGACAGAATAACAAAATCATCACTGGCAAAACAGATACGACAGTTATTTATACCCAAAAACAAAATTTATCTGTATTTCACAAATTTGAGTAGGACACTTATGAAGGGCCTACTGTTTAAGGGCCTGGACCTTTTATTTGTTGTGTAATGTAATGTAAGGCTGTACAATACAAAGGCAAGGAACCCGCACCAGATTGAACATTTAGAATTAGGTAAGCTATTGAAACTTGTTGAAACTTTAATACTTTCTTTCAATTTTGTGCACTTGTGTTCAAGCTTGCAATACAATTACAACCATTGATGCATCACTGCATTCTAAATTTCTATTCATTTCCTTTACACTTTCCTTTCAACCAAACTGCTATGTCTGTTCCCCTATCGCTACCCACACAAATATTTGCATAAAAATTCGATTTCTATGTCAGTGTACCCTCTTCTTCCACATGTCCTGGGTAAAATCTAACAACGCAACACTAAATATGATAAGCAAATTACTAAAACAGACAAATTTTTATCACCAACAACTAACACTTACAGTTTGGCAGTGATGAGTAGTATAAGAGCCAACACAGTAGACCTGGTCAGATTCTTCAGTTGTCCCACCATGGTTAAACCCAGATAAAAGAGAGCCGCTCCACCAAAAGTGTTGGCCAAACCATCCACAAACTCCTGCATGAATGCAGGGATACATGCACCCAGGACAAAATGAAAGGCAAGCCCAATGACCACCATGAAGACCATGGGGTTTTGAAGAACATGAAGAATGGCCACCCTGACTGCATGAAGTTTGCTTTGCAGCTGCCCTTGCTCCTGATGCCACTTCTGGACCTCACAGAATGCAAAACCAATGGGGTTTAGCACCATAAGTGAGACTGGAGCCACCAGATAGATGTACTGAAGATACTCTGGATGAGTGTTTTTATACAGAGCTTCAACTGTGAAAGACAAAGGTTGTCTTTAGTACTACAAAAAAAAAAAAAAAAAAAAAAAAAAAAAAAAAAAAGTTACGTGTACATCATTATCTTACATAGCTGCAATTATTTTTTTTTTTTACGTTTGTAGTCTAAGACTTCTGTCCAAGTAGCAAAAAATAACCCTGACCCATGTGCTGTTCTTGCAACATCCCGTCTTGTGCAGTTCCAGTTAATCTGTTTACTAACTTGTTTTTCTGATTCATGGGTAATAAGTATGTGGACACCCAAACAAAGAGTAAATATTTGTAATGAAACATGAACATTTATCAGTTGCATGTTTTATTACAAATATTTACTCTTAGTTTGGGTGTCCACATACTTAGTACCCATGAATCAACCGTTAGTAAACAGATTAACTACAACTGCACAAGACGGGATATTGCAAAAACAGTACATGGGTCAGTGTTATTTTTTGCTACTTGGACAGAAGACAGACTACAAACGTTAACAAAAAAAATAAAAATAGGTGAAATTGCAGACACTAAAGAAACAGTCTTTGTCTTACATTCTGTTTTTATCCATAATGCATGATCTACATAGACTTCCACACATTCTGCTGAGACTTATCCATTAATAATTTTATCCTAACCATAGAACATAATTTACTTTAAAACTGAATGATTAACATTGTGGAGACAAGATTGTGGTCCCCATAATTACATGAGATCTCCCCACAGACAACTGTTTATAAACATGTTATGGTTAAATAAACCATGTTATATAAATATCTCCAAACATACAGCTATGGAATTATGACCATAATAGTTATAATTGTTCGGATTTAAGTAACTTTAAACAAAACATTGTTAGCTAATGATACAAAATCTGGCATCAAACAACTGATGTTTAATTTACCACCTCATTATTGTTCAGGTTAAGGAATTTTTTAAAAAACAAAAAGGGAGCATTTGCAAAGTTAAAAGAAAACACTTTATGGTATATTTAGAATTTACTAAAAACACAAACTGTCACATTCACATTAAACCTTTATAAAAATAAGTCTTACCTATAGGGTATCCCAGGGCAAAGTCATTACTCTGTGTGGCAAATATGGAGAAAAGACCTGCTTTGGCATATCTGCCTTCCCTGTTGGCTACAAGCAACGTTAACAGGCAAACTATGAAGAACAGAGTTATTTTGGCCACAAGAATGCCCCAGAGAAATGGCCAGATGACATCACTGAAGTCTAGCAGCACCATGTTTTTAAACAAAAGTGCTGGCAGGGCAAATTTTGACACAAAGTTCCCCAGGCCTTTGGCTTGCGTGGCAGTGATGATGTTAGACCGACCAGCAACATAACCACAGAGGATGATCCCAAAACACTCTAGTAGAGCAGGGAAGAGTTTATCAATAGACATGGCAGGAGAAGGGGCTGACAATAGACCCTTTCCGAAAGTGTGATCAAAGGTGGACAAGGAGGCTGAATGCTTATCCATCATGACCTGAGGGAACTGATGATTATGCAGGTTTCATTAAGTCTGAAAGGAGAACAAAGACAACCCCTTAGACAGTTAACTTTTTAGCTTTTACTTATTACATGCAATTACCAATGTTTAAATATAAATACTATAAAACATAAAAGTAATTTCCATCGTTTCATTCGGAATCATTCTAAGAGAGTTTACCACTGACTGAATTAAAGGACTTCGAGATTTTTGCACGGATTAAGGCTTTAATGAAATCACGAACAACTAATATTTTCTGTAAATTGTGCACACTGATCCCATAAGAGCTAAAACAAAACAAACATTCATAACAAATTAAACACAACTTGAAAAGGATTGCTTAACATCACAGTGCAGCAATAGAAAACTAAATAGACCGATTATAGATTAAGGCAGAATTTCGCAGTAAATGTTTTCGTCAATTAGGGATATTTTGAGGGAGCCAAGGTGACTTTGACCCCAAAATGGCGAAGAAAAATGTATAAATCGTAAAAACATGTTCATTATAAACTGAGAGCACATTAGTTTTAAAAGACTTGAGCATGTGAGTGATTGTCGCCTCCTCACCTGCTCACAGCGCAGCGCTGAAGCCGCTCAGTGTTAGCACACGTCTCTCCAACCTAAAACAGCAACGAAGAGCCACGTGGCGACCAAACAACAACAATAACGCACGTCTTGTCATGTTCTAAACACTTCCACGGTTTATAAACAGGGAACAATTTTCTTTGCAGTATACACTAAGTTTGCCAACAGAAGCAGTTCTTAAAGCAACACTGACACCGTTTCTGTTCTTCCTGCACTGCGCTCTTATTATAGACTTTCCTGTCCCGCCCCTTATGGCCTACAGCCATTATCCAGCCACTCACAGGGTCACAGGGGCGGGACCACATGCCTGTACGCGAATATCTACTCACGTGGTATACGAAATAAAAAATAAAAAAACAAGCTTAAACCAGGTGCTTAGTGGTTAGCACGTTCGCCTCTCAGCACTAGGGATTCCCGGTTCGAATCCCCATCTGGGGATCCATGTTGTCCGCGTGGGTTTCCTCCAGGTTCTCCGGTTTCCTCCCACAGTTCAAAAACATGCATCAAGTCAATTGAATTCTCCTAATTGCCCCATATAGAGTGTGTATGTGTGAGTGAGAACGATAGATTGGCGCCCTGTCCTGGGTGTATCTGCCGAGCACCCGAAACGTTCTCCCCTGGATGGGCATGGGGAACCCCACTAGAGGATAAAGCAGGAGATAATGAATGAAGCTAAAACCAGATTTAAGTTACTTATAACTCTTTTTCACACAATACAAATATGACGTGAAAGACATTAAGTACATACTTTACTTAATACAGTATATAGTGCAAATACATAATGCAAAATACGTTTGTTGACTTTCAAAAAGTTAAAACAAGCTTTATTTGAATATAATTAAATAAACAATTAACAAACAAGCATTTGATTAATTGTGGTGCTGTGGAAAGCGCTTTAAATGGTTCTGTTCTAAATAATGGAGTTTCCTTTTATGTGAGGTTTGCATGTTTTTCCATATGTGCATTAATTTCTTCTGAGAACATCCCCCTATAGTTGAAACATGCAGAGATAAACAGGTAATTTGGGGCTGAACTTGCCGGTAAGTTTGAACGGTGAACGGTGAGTTTTCATGTTCACCCCATGTCCACGTGAGCTTCCTCTGGGTTCTCCGGTTTCCTTCCACAGCACAAAAACATGGATTTAACGTAAACTAACTGCTCTAAATTTCCCTTGTATAGTGTATGTTTGTGTGTCTGAGTGAGTGTGCTATCGCTAGGCACATAAAATACTAGCATGTTTTTGAGCCTGTGAGTGAAAAGTTTCCTAATGAAACCCACAGAGACATGAAGAGAACATACAAACTCCACACAGAAAGAACATTCCAAAAATAAACACAGGCATTTGTCATTTGTAGGTAGAAGTGCTCACCACCACACCACTGTGCTTCAATGCAAATTAATGTATAATCAGTTATGACCTAAAAAATAGCATTTGAACACAATTAAGTATAAACTCAGGCAGTTTCATGTATTCTAAAACATAATAATTTTTAAAAATATATAAGATATTACATTTTTTTTTTATTTGGTAAATTATATAATTATGTAATTAATTTTTCATCCAAGAGGTTCTGTACAATTTTTATCTGTAATTACAATTTGCAATACTGTATCTTTTTACACATCATATTGTTCATAACAATACTTCTTAAAAAAACACTTGCTTAGGTATGCTCAATTGTTCTATAATAATACAATATTTTTAAAACAAAAACTAACATTCGACAAAGTTCTATATATTGCTTTTTTATTTGTCACATAAAAGTGGCAATTTCTCCAAAACTCTCCAAAATTTTATACAATACTTTATCTTCTATAACATTTAAAAAACATGATTATTTATTGTGTGTGTGTGTGTGTGTGTGTGTGTGTGTGTGTGTGCATGCATAAGACATAAAAACATTAAAAAAGGAAACTGTGCTAAAAAAAAGAAAAAAAATTAACCTTCTTTTATAATTCTGCAGTGGAATGTTTAACAATTCTTCATCTTGGTACAGGGGGCAGTGGAGGAGCTCCTCTATCCTTCTGTACTATTCCTATTGAAAACAAACAAGTTACAATATTATTACTGACCCCATAATTTAGTTTAAGGTATGAACTTTCCAAATTCAATAAGTTTCTACCTAATCTTCAAACAATTGCGGACAAAATACAAATTCTGTGTTACAGTAAGAAAAGTATTTATTACCCAAAAGAATGAAAAAATATTGAATTGTCACTCTCAAAGGATGTTCATCCAATAGTCCAAAAAAAAGAAAAGAAACTACAATTAGAACAAGGAAAAGAGCAAAGAATCAGGAAAGGAAACATCTCAGCAATATCCCATAATGCTCACAAATGGTTGGACAGGTGCAGGAGGAGCTTAATAAATACATAACATTGGCATAGCTTAAAGTCGTCAATAGTAACATTGCCCCTGAGACTACTATGTGCTACAATATTTAAGTCAGTAAATGTGCATTGATTTGTTGTATTCCTTTGTTGTATTTCTTTATATATATATATATATATATATATATATATATATATATATATAT
>JAFMOD010000075.1:921928-933898 GCA_019802435.1 Corydoras maculifer
TATATATACATAAATGCTTACCTTTGATGTCACTTTTACCAGATTTGCTGGGGTATGTCTTGGGGAAGCTAATGTACGGTTCTGGTGGTGGTAGCTCAGTCGGTGAATGGAAAGAAAATCTCATCTCCCACTCATCTGGAAAGCAGTGAAAGAAAATTGCTTAGAAATTTTAAGTCACATATTAAAATCTCTCTCTAAGATTTACTTTGCCTTTGTTTCTTTGTTGACATACTAAGATCCAGATTACAACATCCCTTTAACTTATATAAATATAACACTTTATCTATTTTAAAATAAGATCATGTAATATTACAATGTTTGATATAAAGGTTTATTTGCAATTCACTTAAAACTGTATATTGTAACTACATATGATTTTACACGGGCGGCACCGTGGCTTAGTGGTTAATATGTTCGCCCCTCAGCACTGGGGATTCTTGGTTCAAATCCCAATCAGTAGGGTAGGTCTAGTCATGTCATGTGACTAATTTATACATTACATGTCAGAAATACACTGTAATCCTTTTAATTACAAAACATCAAAATAGTAAACCATAGTAAGTTTGCTTAATATCACAGAAATTGAGCTAACAAAAAGATATTTTATGGATATTAAATAACACAAATTTCCTGCAGCAATTCCCACAGTTGTCTTCCTCTCCCTCCCTCTCCCTCCCTCTCTCTCCCTCTCCCTCTCTCTCTCTCTCTCTCTTACACACACACACACACACTTTTGGAAATGAATGGTTGTATTTTACAAAATATCTAGTACTTCGCTGACTAGGATTATGTGATGTCTACAATACAGCTGTATATTAAAGGAATCAATACCTTTGGCTTTAGTCCAACAGTTTGGAAAAAAAGCTTTGCTTTTGTAGCATGACTGTGCAAATTAAGGGACATAAACATAGTTTAAAATGTTTTATATGGAGAATCTCAGTGACTAAATATTTCTTAAGCAAATTCAAAGCCATGAACTGAACTATAGGGGGTCTAAAACTTTTGGGTGTAGGGGGTGTGGGTCCTGAATATTATTGTTACACAGATCAACTCTTTATAAGACTTTACATATTAATTAATAGTTAATTCTTACATTATGCAAAGCGAATGAGTTTAATATGTACATTTTTCACATTAATATATTTTTGTGACAGGTTTACAGAAACACTGTTTTACACTACTTAAACATCACAAAATCCCATAGACACACAACACAATTCTTCAGAGGAAGGATGTGGTGTGATAAAGTTGACAAATCCATTTAATATTTATAGTTGTAGAGCAAATCTGTTGATAAAGTGTCTTTAGACAGTATAATATGATGGGGTTTTTTTTAATCTAAAACACATCAAACCTTTATTGAACTTACAATTTCATACCTTTGCTATTTTGAGGAGCACTCTGATAGCCATTTCCTATGGTTGAGGGAGGTGGGGGGGGAAAGCCTCCTGCCCCAGCTCTGTCTGGAGGTGGGGGAGGTCTGCCGCCTCCTCGGCCAGGATGATTAGAAGGAGGTGGTGGAGGAGCACCTCCTCTGGAATTGTCCCCTGCAGGGGGAGGAGGAAGAGGACCTGTAGAAACAGATTGCAATATACTAAGCATGAAAAAAATTTAAAATAAGAATGTAGACATAAAAAACATGAGGATTGGGATTACTAGATCGTATAGATGGAGGTCTTCCTGATTGCATTGATCTTGCATTGGGTGGAGGTGGTGGTGGGCCAGAACCTCCCATTCGTGTGCTTGGAGGTAATGGAGGCAGATCACCTCTTCCTAAAGGAACAGGCGGTGGAGTGTTACCCATAGGCCTTGCACTTGGTGGAGCAAGTGGCTTACTTCCTGATGGAGGTGGAGGAGGAAAAGAAGGTCCATCACTAATTATTGGTGCTCTACTCTCTTGTACATTAGGTGGTGGAGGAGGAAAACTATCAGAACATCCTGAAGGAATAGAAGGAAGTTGTGGACGGCCAGTAGGAGGAACTGGAGGTGATGAAAAGGATTCTCGTCGTCCCCCTAAGTGTGGCGGTGGAGGAGGAAAGGCATCTGAAGAAGCTGAAGGCCCTGAAGAGGAATAGGGACGGGAACTAGAGGGGGCTGGTGGTGGGGGAAAAGATCCCCTATTCCCTCCATTTGGAGGTGGTGGAGGAGGAAAATCATTTGACTGAAAAGATGGACGAGCACTTGAGGGAACAGGAGGTGGGCCAGATGATTGACGGCCAGAAGGAACTGGAGTTGGAGGTATGCTGGGGCGTCGACCTGTTGTTGGGACTTGTGTAACAGGAGAAGAGCCTGATGGTCGACCGCCTGGTAAAGGTGGTGGACCACCACTTGGTGAATTGCGCATAGAAGGTGATGCAGATGAAGGTACAGGCGGAGCACCGCCTCTGCCCAAGTTTGGACGTGCAGGAGTGTGAGGGAGTCTAGGAGCACCTCCACTTGATATCGGTGATCTCCCCACTGTAGGTGGCATAGGTGGCCTTGCTATTTAAAGATAAGCAAATAATAAGAGTTCAGACATAAAAAAGCAATAACACAATAACTTAACATTTAATAAACAGTTGTGATTGTTTAGTTAAAAGGTAAATTACCAGAGCTACCGCCAGCTGATTTCAATTTTGGCATTCCTCCTGAGAACAAACCCCCTAAACCACCTGAAGCACCACCTCCTAACCCACCCCCACTTCCACCACCTCCTCCACCTCCTCCACCTCCTTTAGGTTCTGTAAAAAGAAACAGTTTATTTAAAACTTATATAAATTGACTGCAGATATGTTTGTGCACATTGAAAACAGTAAGCTTTGCTCAAAGGGAATGCCTCTACACCCAGGGCTTTCAAATAAACAAATGCCCAGTCAGTCTAGTCTTCTTCATGTCAGTAGTAGGGCACATTGCAATTTTGCTAATCACAATATGAATGTATATATATATATATATATATATATATATATATATATATATATATATATATATATATATATATACGTATATACATTATAGAGAGTGTACTGGTTAGCTTGTTTATTTTATGTATTTATTAATCATTTTATTAACATGATCATTAAGCTGTGCTTTATGATTAAAAACAGAAATATATGGTTGCCTGTGTAATACGTGCTATAGATCAATAGATCACTCACTATCAAACACCGGAGCACTGCGGTCATTAGTGACAGTTTTCTTCAGACGGGCTCCTTTAGAGATATCAGTCAGTAAAGCATTTCTTCCCTGCTGCTCAGACCTGTTCAGGCTAGGTTTTTCTGTATTTGCCTGCAAAACAACACATTTTGAGTCTGATTGTGTTAATCAACCACTAGATGGTGCCATCCTCACATATGTTCTGCACAACATATCAAGTTTGCACGAAAATGCATCACACCGATCTATATAAACAAAAGTATTGAGATACATACACGTTATACCAACGGGAACACAAGTTGGTCCCTATCTTGCGGCTATGTCATTTATCTCATTATCCATAAGAGAATTTGTGAGGTTAAACACTATCGTTGGCTGGGCCTGACTTTCAATTTCTCTCTAGTTAATCTAAAAGTTGTTCACTGGGATTGAGAATCAGTCAGGTACAAACACATACTTACTCAACCATGTCTTTATAGACCTTGCTTATTGCACTGGGGCTGAGTCATGATTAAACAATAAAGCACCTTCCCTAAACTATAATTACTAAGATACACCACTAACAATGAAACTGACCTGATTTCAGTTTATACAATGATTAACAGGTGCATCCCAGTATGATTATCTATACATTCATTCATTCATTCATTATCTCCCGCTTATCCTCTATTAGGGTCGCGGTGGGGTTCCCCATGCCCATCCAGGGGAGAACGTCTCGGGCGCTGGGCAGATAGACCCAGGACAGGGCGCCAATCCATCGCTGGGCACACACTCACTCACACAAACACACTCTTATAGGGGGCAATTTGGAGAATTCAATTGACTTGATCCATGTTTTTGGACTGTGGGAGGAAACCGGAGAACCCGGAGGAAACCCACGCAGGCACGGGGAGAACATGGAAACTCCACCCAGATGGGGATTCGAACCGGGAATCCCTAGCGCTGAGAGGCGAACGTGCTAACCACTAAGCCACCGTGCCGCCATTATCTATACAATTTATGCTAAATATGTCAGCTATCTCTCCATCCTGGCTCACAAACTTGCTGGTGTGAACGAAGACGTTGACTTACCAAGGCAAAGGTTGGAGGTGGTGGTGGAGGTGGAGGTGGAGGACCAGGCATGTTCTCTGTCTAGATATCCTACTCAACTAACACCAGAATTTCCACAATTATCCCTGGAAAAAGAAAGAATGTTACAGTAAACCACTCCAAACTCTCTCCCCAAATGTTCCTGCCATAAAGTGGCCATGACCATGATTACATAATTGCAATACTGTGGTCCATCACTAAGTCCATCTAAAACATTAGCACTGAAAAGCTGATCATATAAAAAAGTATGTACAAAGTAAAGAAACTCATGAACCCATAACACTGAAGCCTCAAACATAGATATACAAAATAAGCTTTAAAATGGCATGGCCTCTAAGCATTGGGGATCCAGGTTTTAGTCCTAATCTGGTTAAAAAATACAAATCATACCTGTATGACCATTTTCTGTTATATAGTTTCAAATAAAAAATACAAAATAGCTCTTTTCTACTTTATTCCACATTTTGACTTGTAGCATTCAAGTGATACAAAAATAGCAAATGATTCCTACAACTAAATTACAGTAAAATGAACAAGAATGAGATTAACAGGTCGGCAAAAGTAATCAGCCTTTCAATTACATTACCATATTTTCTGTAGGATTAATGTAACGGTTCTAATTTGGGCTATTTTAACCACAGCACTTTTTCTTTGTGCATTGTTTTAAAATGATAAACATCCTTTCCTATCTTTTGTAGTAAGATAAACACCAAAATGAACTTTTACTGAACTTGGACTGAACGAAGTGAAATGTTTGGCAAGCACAGTAACACAACCAAATGTTGTGATAACATTATTTTTAGGATGTTCTTATTTAAATGGAACCAGTTAATTTGTCATAATTCAAGTAAATGCTCATGGAAAATATGTGAAGAAACATGCATTGCCACTCATAAAAAAACTCAAGAATTTCTGAAGAAAGAACTGGCATTTTCCCCAATGTGTATTTTTAAATTCATTTTAAGCAGTGTTTCATTTTTTCTCATTACTTGTGGTTTCAGGCTGAAGCTTTAGATGAGCATGAAAATTATTATAGTATATGTATAGATTACAGCATTCACCAGTGCTGTAAAAATAAAATTAGTTTGCAGTAAAAATGTTTTTTCTTCTACTAAATCACTTATTAGATAAATAGCCTAGTTGCGGTGATATTTTAATAGTTCTTTAAAATCGTTTATTACCATAGTAGCATAAATATCTAGTTTGTCAGCCAAATGAGCACAGCTACAGACCAACATGTGCTGCAGAAGTGGTGACAGCTACTTCCTGATACATGAAACACTAATAAAAGCCTCTCTCACACTTTACAAAGTGTGTATCACCATTTCCTCTACAGTTGAAGTGCACTAAGCCACAGCCACAGCCCGAGTGACTTTTAACAGTCTGCATGATAATAATTGGTTGAGCAAACAGCTGCAACACAGAGGATATCATGAAAAGCAGGTCAGGAAATCCTTGCATTTTGAAGAATGTTTAAGTTCTAAAAAAGTGGAACCAAAACCTTAAAGTGATATTAGGAACTGTGAGCTTCCTTATGCAATAACAATGTTTCTGTAAGCATGCGAGTCTACTGCAAGCTTTAGCTAATCAGTTATTCAGCATTAACTTACAGGAAGTGTCCATGGAGGCTTCATAAGTTTTTTGTAGTTTTAGACATCAGCAAAATAAAATAAAAACAAGGTCAAAGCTAATATTCATTTTGTTCACAAATCCTATTCAGCAATGTAAGCAAAATTCTGATTTGGAATAAATAAAAAATGGCAAATAAGTACATTGTATCTCAGAGCTTTAAACAACAGGAAGAACACTCCTACAAAGCGCCATTAAAAATATATTATTTTCTACTTTTAAATATTTTTCATATATAAAAAGACCTACCCCTCTGCCTTTAACAATGTTCCTTTTCTTATAAAGCCTGTTGTCTTTTAAGTATTTTCCTAACTCTGACTTGTCATAGACTCACCTAAATATGAAATGAAGAGAAGACAGTATTACTGTTGTGCACACTGCAATTTTGCACTTCCTCACTTAGATGCTGCAGACCAATCAGTAAGTATTTCCAGGTAGTCGGCTTGTCTGTAAGAAACACAGCATGCAAACAGGCACAACACTTTCTCACTCTCGCACTCTGTGGGTTTGATAACAGAACTATATATGTGGGTATATTTAGAATAAGACATGAACAGAAACAGGAACAAAGTAACTTGTAAGGATGGAATTATTATAGATTAAAAGTTTGCAAACACATTATTTTTACTTATATATTTTTAAACAAATCAGATATGCAAAGACATATTTGTGCAATACTGTTTTAGTTGATCGCATTACTGTGCTATCTTCAGCTGCACTTTGTTATTGATCTGTGGCTGAGGCAGCAAGATTCAGTTTAAAATTGAAACCATACACCTCATGCTTTTGAAAAAAATTCTGTCTGTTCCTTCAAAAAGATTTTCCTTTCAGCATGCTGCTAAATGTTAGAATACAAACAGAATGCCAAGCAAATCGATGTGATTTGTGATTGACACACCGACAAACAAAATGGTGTTGAACTCTGATTTATGGTTCATTGTTTGTGTTTTTTGACTAGGTTATGTAATACTGTATGAAACAGTATTCCTACAATTTTCCACCATTTTTAATTGGATACATACCATTCTATCAGGCTTTGTGATAAACAACTTCTGGTTCTGAATGATTTGCTTAGCATAATTAGCTATTTTCAGCGGCACAGTGTTTATCATGTTTTCCTCTCAGCGATGGCGATTCAGGTTCGAACCCCAATCTGTGTAAAGGTCCATGTTCTCCCTGTGTCTGCGTGGGTTTCCTCCAGGATCTCCTGTTTCCTCCCACGGTCCAAAAACATGGATTCAAGTTAAATGAAATTCTCTAAATTGCCCCATATGGGCCCCGTGTGTGTGTGTGTGTGTGTGTGTGTGTGTGTGTATATGTATGTATGAGTCTGTGACCATAGCACCCATAGTGTTATATGTTTTATTGTAGCTATATTCTGCATAGTTTGTTGTAGATTTTAGATAAATTGTTTCACCAAATAACTTGAATAAAGTAAACACAGCAATCGTAGTAAAAAAAAAAACACTAGGGAACATTACAGTGGGTAGAGATTTGTTCTTCCTCATTAAATTACATTGAAGGGCGGGGTTAGAAGTCATTATACATGAACACATGCATGCACACACACACTGTTAATAAAGCAAAATTTAGGAATCATGCTATGTTTTAGTGTTTAGTATGTTTAGAGGCACTGTTTGTAAACGAAAAACAGAAAAGAAGCAGTTCCTATTTAGGCAGCTACATTTGAAATGAATGTGTCTTTTACTACTTCATGTTCAAGTTAAAGTAAACTGCAGCATGTGTAAAAGGGAACTATAAGGAATAACATTAAGAGAACTTTATGAACCTTATATGGTTTTTAAAATATGCTGTTGAGATTAAACAGTAAAATTTCAGAAATAGTGAGACCCTGCTTGTGAAAATGAGCCCTTAAAAAACTTTAATATTGAAACTTTTGCCTGAAAGAAAAAGAGAAACAAACTTCTTCTTCTTTAGGTCTGCTTATGGAACTACTTTTTTTTTTTTGCCTTATAAGGAAAAAGGGCTACTACAAAATGTGCTGGCCCTTTATTTTTTCCACGTGTACTCATGCAAAGTCTGGATTAAGCTGTATTTTACATTTCTGTTTAAAAAGAAATATCACAGAAAATTTAATCAACAGATTTTATTAATGTAACAGATTTTATTAATTTAATTTAGTTCATTATGAAACACCAAGCTCACACTTAATTATTTCTCATGACCAATTATTTTTATCCCCGCTCCCTTTTTCCTCACATTGATTAATTAATACCCAATACATGCTTAAAACAAAATGATTCTCTTTTATTCTGCACATAAATGAATCTGTAAACTCCACTGGAAAATGATTATACCTTATTGCAGTGGACCATTAACTTAAGGTTAATTGCTGCCTTGTATGCTATTTAGCTGTTTATAAGTCCATTAATATTTAAAAATAACATAACCACTTTAAAATGAATTAAATCTTTTTAGTTAACCCATAATATTTAGTAAACTTGTGTCAGAAAGCCTACCACAACCAGTAAAAATTAAACTGAATTGCATTGATTGCTAATTGAATATTTTTTGTTACATGTCAAGTATTATCAGTAAAACATGTTTTAAAGCATTGAAAGAACCTTAGGACAATGTGCACACTGTAATAAACTTTCCTCCACAATCACTTGGCTTCATTGAGCATTTCCCGGACACAAACTACATTAAGTCAGTACCATAAGAGTAATAGTTTAGCTACTGAATAATAAGAATCATTGGATAAAATAATCACAATGTGATTACATGAGCTTCCGAAACCAATTAAACTTAATGTGGGGTGTGGACAGGATGATACTGAATCCTAACAAACTGTACAATTATATGTATTTAAACAACTTACATTTTGACTTAAATTATTCCTCTAATTACTTGCAAAAATAACTGCATAACTGTTTCCTATGAAGCTATATTTTATGAATTTACATGCATTTTATCACGCCACAGGTCCCTTATGTATGGATATATAATATAATAGCCAGATTACAACTGACTGAGTTCAATAAGTCGACCAGCAAAGACTGCCAGTGTACCAATTATACACACTGCCATAAAAACACATAGAAGAATATGGTCCAGAACCATAGCCACAAATTTCCACTCTTCACAAGCCTGCAGAAAAAGACAGAGAGAGTAAAAACATAGATGACCTAAAAAGAATGCAAGTGTGCAACGTTTTCATTAACTTTGTATGATCTTACATTGTTAGATTCCTCATCTGATTTCATTGTCTCTGCAATATATTTTACCCCCTCTATAGCACTGCGCACATCTGGGTTCTTGGTAATGGGTGACTGATAGGGCACAGCAGTGGGTGTGGGCTTTCCAGAGATATCAGAGATGTCCAGATCAGGAACAAAAATATTCTTATTGTGTTTTTCTCCTGTTGGTCTTTTCATAGTTGAGAAGAACATCCATTTGGGGATAGTTTCTATAAAAATCTGAATCAGGAGAAACAAAAAGGCAACTGTCAGATATTTTCTTGTTTTTTAGAATAAAGGATAATTTTAAATGAACAAATGGCATTAAAGAAAATAGAAGCTTTGGAGAGGTTCCTAAATGTTTTATATAAATCATGCTATTTTCCAAAATAAATGTAAGCTTACCCCAGGATACAATATTTTCAACAATCAGCAATTATATGAAATAAATTTTAGTTGGGATATGTCGATTTGGGTGAATGTCAGACAAGAATAATACACTAGGTGGCATCACTGGGTCAGGTATGAATAATAGCCAAAAATATTAACAAATCTGTGCTTTAAACTGTTATTTAACAGAAATGTTACAAAATATTGTTTTAAACTACAAACTTTGCAGGAGTAATTTCGGTTGTATATTTATTGTTTGTGGATTATTTTCAGTTTGGCGATGTTTAAAAGTGAGTAAACATTCACTACCTTCATAACACATACCCGTAACCAAATAGCACCTAAAATGTGATGCTTTGGGGTGGGTCGGTCAGTTTGTCTGTCATGCTGCCTAACTAGCTAGCTAGCTTTATTTATTCATTAATAGGCTGGTACATACCTTGCGAACCCAAGAAGGCATGGTGTGTGTGCTAGGGGAGCGGTGGTGTGTGTTGATTACAATGACTGTGATGATGATGGAGGCAATGACAAAAACCATGGTGAAGAGCATGTATTTGCCAATAAGAGGAACAGCACTTGAAGTAGATGGAATCAGTTCAACAATCACCAGCAGGAACACAGTCAGAGACAACAAAACGGAGATACTGAGGGTCATCTTTTCACCTAAACACACATATGATTAACTTGTATTTGTGTAATCCTGCTTAGACATACCATTGTTCACTAATTTTCTGATAATGTGCAGAATATTAAGATACATTAGACATTAAAACAAAATAGATTGGAGTAATTATTATGAAACCATGAATTGCAATAAATTAACCTTCCTTTTAGCCCCCATCTTATTTCACATCTCTAGAATTCTATGAGTTTGTGATATGTGAGATAGTGAATCTGTGCCTTTATCATGCTCCACTGAAAACGAAGACTGTTACTTAAGGTGATGAATCTACACTGACCCTCACATTGTGTGTCTACTGCCCTTTTCAAATGTTGCCATGTCACTGAAGCACCTGTATACAAGTACGCAATCTGAAAAATTGCTAAAATTATTCACCTATTAATACTAATGATTACCTAAGTAGGCGGCACGGTGGCTTAGTGGTTAGCACGTTCGCCTCTCAGCGCTAGGGATTCCCGGTTCGAATCCCCATCTGGGTGGAGTTTCCATGTTCTCCCCGTGTCTGCGTGGGTTTCCTCCGGGTTCTCCGGTTTCCTCCCACAGTCTAAAAACATGGAACAAGTTAATTGAATTCTCAAAATGGCCCCCTATAGAGTGTGTCTGTGTGAGTGAGTGTGTGCCCAGCGATGGATTGGCGCCCTGTCCTGGGTGTATCTGCCCAGCGCCCGAGACGTTCTCCCCTGGATGGGCATGGGGAACCCCACCGCGACCCTAATAGAGGATAAGCGGGAGATAATGAATGAATGAATGAATGATTACCTAAGTAAATTTTTAGACCAAATTTGAACCTTCATATTAATTAGCAACAAATAACACACCTTTAATTGTGTAAAAATGTACAAATGTAAAAATTGTTTTCAAAACTTAGATACACCCACAAAAATACTTTATTAGAAGCACAATTGTAATCTTGGATCTAATTCCCTTGCTGTTAATATGTACCACCATACATTGATATATATATATATATATATATATATATATATATTTATAAACATTTAGTTATTCATTTATCTATAAATTCATTTATAAATCTTTCACTCTGAAATTTAAAATTTGCATTTAGTTTGTACCTGAATCTGTGGGCAGGTAGAAAACCAGGCCAGTTAAAAATGAGAAGAGAATGCAAGGAATGATCACATTAACAATAAAGTACAGTGGCAGTCTCAACAAAAGAAAATGGTAGGTGATGTCCAAGTATGGAGTGTCTTGGCAGCAGGCATAATATACCCAGTGTTTCCAGCTCCTATAATCTTTCATCACCCACTCACCACTCTCCATAAAATTACTCAGGTCTGGCCGATCACTGTCCTGATAGACAAGAAGGATAAAGTACATTAGAGGCCCCGGAAACAAGATAATTCAATGTTAAAATCAATACACAGACATGGTGCAAACATTAACTGTGTTGAGATTCAGTTAATGTTGATTACAACTTTACTCAATACTTTTACCCCCACCCCCCACCCCACCACACGTGTGTGGATGAGAAATCACAATTTTAAAAAGCAATTTATTACTTCATTTTTTAAATCATTAGTTTCGTGATAGGTAAATTCATAAATAAATACACATACAGTGGGTTGCAAAAGTATTCATACCCCTGGAACTTTTCCATATTTTGTCACATTACAACCACAAACATAAATATATTTCACTGGAATTTAATGTGAAAGACCAACACAAAGTGGTATACAATTGTGAAGTGGAATGAAAGTTATACATGAATCAACAATTTTTTTACAAATAAAAAACTGAAAAGTGCGATGTGCAAAATTATTCAGCCCCCCTGAGTCAATACTTTGTGGAACCACCTTTTGCTGCAATTACAGCTGCAAGTCTTTT
>JAFMOD010000075.1:934062-973088 GCA_019802435.1 Corydoras maculifer
AGGGGGCTGAATAATTTTGCACATCGCACTTTTCAGTTTTTTATTTGTAAAAAAATTGTTGATTCATGTATAACTTTCATTCCACTTCACAATTGTATACCACTTTGTGTTGGTCTTTCACATTAAATTCCAGTGAAATATATTTATGTTTGTGGTTGTAATGTGACAAAATATGGCAAAGTTCAAGGGGTATGAATACTTTTGCAACCCACTGTATGATATCCGTGAGCAGCAAAATTATGTGAACCCATGCGTAGTAATAACTGCAGCTACACATTTATGGATTACTCCTGCACATTGATTTGTGAAAAGTTTAGCCAGTTTTCTTCCACTAAACAGCTACAACTCTATAATGCTGGTGGAATGTTCTCCCATGAATGGCTTGCTTCATGTCCTAACACATTTATTTTTCTTTAATCATTATTTGGTAGAAAGACTTCAATGCTTAGGGTCATAATCTTGCTGAATGACCCACATTCCAGATCTAAGATAGATGTCTTGACATCTTAGTTTACATTTTAGCTTACTTTTACCTTATTGTTTTTTTTAAATAAACAAAATACCACATTGAGTACATTTTTTTGTCCTAATTGTTTGATTTGTTTCTTTTATTATACTTTTAGTACTTAAAAATTTTAAAGATATCATATAGTTTTATTTTTATGTCATTCAAAAAATAAAGAAATTTCTAATGTTGTGAGCTTTTATGCACCACACATACACTATCTTAATGTTATGAAACTGTGAGATACATACACGCCTATTTATAATTAATAAATAATTCCCCATTACAGTAGTGGAATTGAATGGTATGTTTGCTCACAATAATGTTATGTTTTTACCGGATTTATAACAACAAGATTTCCATCAAATGTCCATGTTCCAAGCTTCATGCTGCAGTTCTGAAGATCAAAGGGAAAATGTAGCACAATAATCTCACAGTAGCTCTTAAAGATGGCTGGTGGGTTCCATGTAATCATTCCTGTATATTCGAGCAGAACTTTGGTCTCGTGGACAATGGCAAAGTCACCATCTGCACTTTGTGTTAAAGAGATGATAAAAGAAAATCAACATTGCCAAGTGTTACAAACAATACAACACTTAGTTATAACAAATACTGACACTAGCAATGCAAACAAGCATATATCTGTCTTTTAGCATTACCACAAAGATCACATCATCAAAAGCTATACACATTTTAAAAAGGAAAGTCTTTGTAATTTATAACTAATACAAGTGTGTGTGTTTAAATTCAGAATAAGAGAGGAGCAATCATACTTGTTATAAAGAACAAGATCAGGTCTCCAGATGTCAGTGGAGGGTACTCGGATTTTTCTTATTCCTCCGTACTCCTCTGGGTTCCACTGAAGGTTCACATCTTTCCATTGCTGAATGACATGAGATTGTTTTCACAAAAAGAAAGGATATATGTAAAATATTTTTATAACATTATTTTAATATTTTACATTTATTATGGAAGAAACATTACATTATTTGGAAGAAAAAAAGAATGCAAGTACCTGTTTTAAACGTACATTTGTTGTTACAATCTGATTTACTTCATCCTGTCAGAGATCAAGTCACATATTTACTGTTCATGTTTATATTGTGAGTGTGTGTGTGTGTGTGTATGTGTGTGTGTGTTTAATATATACATTATATTGAAAAACGTATTTGCTCATCCAAATGATCAGAATCAGGTGTTCCAATAACTTCCATGGCCACAGGTGTAAAAAACAAGCACCTAGGCATACAGACTGCTTTTACAAACATTTGTGAAAGAATGGGTCGCACTCAGGAGCTCGGTAAATTCCAGCGTGGAGCTGTGATAAGATGCTACCTGTGTAACAAATCCAGTCGTGAACTTTTCTCGCTTCCTAAATATTCCACAGTCAACTGTCAGCTGTATTATAAGAAATAGAAGTGTTTGGGGATGACAGCAACTCAGCCACGAAATGGTAGGCCATGTGAACTGACGGAGCAGGGTCAGCTGATGCTGGCATGCACAGTGCAAAGAGGTGGCCAACTTTTTGCAGAGTCAATCACTACAGAACTCCAAACTTCACGTTCAGATTAGCTCAAGAACTGTGAGCAGAGAGCTTCATGGAATGGGTTTCCATTTTCGAGCAGCAGCATTCGAACCATACATCACCAAATGCAATGCAAAACATCGGATGCAGTGGTGTAAAGCACTCCACCCCTGGACTGTAGAGCACACGTTCTCTGGAATAAGGAACAGCTTTTCCACTCACACAGACACACTCTATTTTGGGCAATTTGGAGAATTCAAATGACCTTGATCCATGTTTTTGGACTGTGGGAGAAAACCAGGAACCTGGAGGAAACCCATCCGGACACAGGGAGAATAAGGAAACTCCACCCAGATTGGGATTCGAACCATGAATCCCTACCGCTGAGAGGTGAATGTGCTAACCACTAAGACACCGTGCCATATATATGTATATATGTATGTGTGTGTGTAAGTCTTACCACACTGATGAGCTGAATTAACTGTAGCCCAACAGTGACCACAACTGCATCCTTAAAATGATTGACAGGTCTGACCACTTTATTGTAGCCAGTAAAGAGTTTTTTTACTAGCTGTGTCTCAACTTCTGAACAGCACACCAGTCCTGCTCGGCATATTAAACACAAGGTTTAGATTCTAAAATACACTAACATTACACCTTAACATTACCTTAGCAGTTTTTTTTCCCTTTAGAGCATTATAATACTCAAGCTTGAGGCATGTCTCAACATGCATTCCTATAACTATAAACATTTTTGATGTTAGTGTTTTCCAGCATTCTGACTGATGTTTATTGCATATCTTATGGTAAATTCATAAAACAATAACCTTAATATTGTATTTAATGTGTGAGAAACCCAAAATAAGAACAAAGATGATTATGAGTGTTATGATCTCACATGATTAGACTGCATGCCTTCTCACACTGTTGGAGAGCAGCCCTAAATCTATGGATTGAAAATTCCATCAGGACTCAAGTTCCCAGAAAACCACTCTAAGTTTCCAATGGTATATCCTGTCCTCATTCCAAAAATAATTTGATATTAAAGCTCTGGTTAAAATTCTTTTAAAATATTATACATACTTGAGTCCAATATATAATATAAAAACACCAGTTATTTCATTCTTCAATATTATAATAATGCATCTTTAAGAATTCAGTGTCAAATTTCAGAATATACAAGGGCAGTAAAGAAAGTCTCCCAGAGTCACCCGCACATCTGAAGCTGTCAATCATACAGTAGGCTATAAACAGAGCGATATTCAATCTCTAAAACATTATTTTTCTAAGATCTCTTGGTTCATGTAAGTGTTGTACGTGTAAAAGTACTTGGGTTCTATAGGAAATATTTTAATAGTATTTGTCTAAACAATTAATTTTATTTAATCATGAAAAAATAAAATGTGTCTGTTAAACAAGGCTGTAAAAATCTACATATGTGTTATGAAGTGTGTAAAAACAACGGTCATGCATAGTTAATAATTAAATATGGCTGAAGAGCAAGAAAATATTTTTATATATAAAATATAAAGTTAAAAAGTTCTAAAAATAAAATATTTTAAGTAATATAATATTAGTAATATTACAAGAACTACATTAATTTACTTCTATTTTATTACTAAAAAAGAAGTACCCTTTACTTTTAAAATGCAGAGAAACTAATATATGCTTTTATAAAATATATGATATTTTATAAAATTGCTTTAATGTATTCATGGCATGGTTCAAATTCCTGCAGCTAAAGTTTTACATTAAAGATTTTAATATCAGTCCAGTTTTATCAGAGTCCATTACAAAATTTTACTGAAAATGTATTAGGCACTACATGGTCTAATACCCAGATATTTAAGTGATCTGTTGGTGCATGTGCTCAGCTCAGAAGATAATGGTATTTTTACTCCCTATATTTAACAGGGTCACTGCTGGAAGAAGAGCATTCTCCTTGGTTTTTAAATAACCTTCCTGCTTGGGTTTCTACATTTTAAAATCTAGTTTAAAAACATGTTCATTTGCTCTTTCTATTGATTCTTAGACTTTTTTTTAACTACACTGTGTATATAACTTGATTATGTCAGTTTTAGTTAGTCTTACTTTACTAATGATTTTATTGTTTCTAGGTATGTTTAATGTCTTTAGTTTGCTCATCAGCGACCTGTTAATGATTTTATTTAATGCAAAGTGGTTTTGCAAGAATTCTTGGTTGTAAAAAGTGCAACAAAAAAAAAAACACCCATAAATTAAAGCTTAATTTAAAAAAAAATGAGACAGAATGTGTTAGAAACATGCTGTTAAAGTAGCATGCCTAGTTACAGATAAGCACAAGGTAAGAGCAAACCTGTAAAGACAGTCAGGAGCAGAAGAACCAAATGAAGCCACTTCATTTCACTGGTTTTTATGCAGAAGCTGACTTCTCAAAGAAGTAGAAATAAACAATTTAGTTATTTTCAGTTAAGTCCTGATTATACATGTTTGGCCTCATTGGATTAATTTTCAGAACAGTTGTTCCTCTTATTCTCCAGCTGCCTCTCACTGAGCAGTTTGCTTTGCAGATTGTCATTGCAAGTTGAGACATGACTCCAGAGCCATGTGTCACATGAAACCAGAGACAAAAACCTCTCTCTAATCTGATCTTCTGCCACTCACTCAGACTCTCTCACACACAAATAAAACAATTCTAAAAGAGCTAAAAGTAACCAAAAAGTTATTTGTAACCAGTCACAAAGTACATTACAAATATGGTATTTTAAACCATATTGACCATATGGTCATTTACAGAATTAGTAGGTTCATGTTTACATTAATCTGATTTTTAGAAGTATTCTGAATTGTATAGATAAACAAACTATTTTAATTTTAATCTAAAAATGCAACATAGATACACAGTTTATGAACTCAATATAATAAAACATGTTTATTTTAGCCCAGCAATGGATTGGCGCCTTGTCCTGGGTCTATCTGCCCAGCGCCCGAAATGTTCTCCTCTGGATGGGCATGGGGAACCCCACCGCGACCCTATTAGAGGATAAAGTGGGAGATAATGAATGAATGAATGAATGTTTATTTTAGTGGGTTTTTGTTTGGTGTTGATAGTTTTGTAAAACAACGTATAATGTATTTTTTTTTTCCCCCAGAGTGGATTTATCCCTCGCACCCAGTATTTCTGGGTTAAAAACAATAGTGGTGCAGCCATAAATAAAACCAAAAAAAAAACAATAAATTAGATAGATTAGTAAAACAAAAAAGATGTTTCTCTGCTGTTAGAAACTAAGTTAGTTCCAGGGTGCCCAAGAGTCTGTCTTTTACTTTTACATTTGGCAATAGATGATTCATGTGCACTAATAAACATGAAAAAATGTGAACAGAGAACATTGCATCAACATAAACAGTCCATCTTGCACCGAGACTCAGTCAGCAAGGGCATTTCATATTAAATCAAGGTTCACTTTATCATCTTCACAAGCTGCTGCTGAGGGGCCACAGCTTTAGATTTGACTTTTCCAGATGGCTAAGCCTGACGCCATTGTGCCTTTTCTCAG
The DNA here is from genome assembly GCA_019802435.1 of Corydoras maculifer. NCBI lineage: Eukaryota > Metazoa > Chordata > Actinopteri > Siluriformes > Callichthyidae > Corydoras > Corydoras maculifer. The sequence continues at coordinate 939,629 of JAFMOD010000075.1, forward strand.
TTTCACACCTGCCTTACCCACAAATTTAATGCCCCTTCCTTTCCTACAGTTCTGATGCCTCCGCAAGGATTTGATTCTATATCTATTTAGATTACAGCCTTATTTTCAAGCAGACGTGCTTGTGTCTAGGGTATGACTGAGTGGATTTTCAGCACTTGCATATATTGGAAAGCCTTTTCTTTAGCTTATATGCTGTCCATGTGCTTACAAATGCTCCCCATCTACTGACAGAAATAATTTCCCCCACAAACACCCCCTACCTGCACCACAGCTTTGGCAGACCTCATTTCCCCCTCCTCCTACCTCCAATACTCATTTACTCACATCCCTGTGTCATTCATCTTATTTAGAGACAGACAGATCTGGCAACTGGCGAATTAAGAGAGATCAGTATCCCATCCACCCAATCCCAGTCACACACTGAATACATGGGCAACCTGAATTTTGCATGTGTAGTCTTGCATGTAGTCTTGCATGTGTGTTCTGCTAGTACAAAATTCGTATGACCTTGACCAAGAGGAGAAAGCAACATTCCAAATACGCAGCCGTGCTTAGGGTGTGCAAATGCTATTCTTACAATAGCAAGCTTTTTCAGGGCTGTGGGAGGCCTGAATTCTGCTTTTTAGTTCAGGATGATGTGGGATTAACTCCCCGTAAAGCTCACAAATCACATGCTATATTTGTTGTGCAAGGTGCCCCACATGGAGTCATCCTGGGACCTCTGCTGTTTATGTCTATGCTATGACTTGAGTTTTTTTACACAGCAGTATGATTTACAATTGAAAACTTATGTGGGTGGTAGTAGAATATACCTCAAATTGTGACCTACATAATTCACTGCCCTTTCTTTAATATAATAATAATAATAATAATACAAATAATAAAGGTAAATGCCATTTTTAATAAAATGAATAGAAAACTGTAATTTATAGGTGACTGCACATTTCCTATTTAAAATGAGTTGGCAACTCATGCTGGTACAATCCAAAGCTGTTTTATCTGTGTTCATAATTTATTTTTTTTCCTTCAATACTTATTTTTTGACTGGAGTCATAAGAATGCTTTGCACCATGATGATTTGGCAATGATGACTAGTCAAAATACAGCTGTAGGACATTTCTTAATTAAGTAGATGAACCTATACACATTATTTTATATCTCAGACACAACAACAATACTGGAGCTACTGTTTGGTTTAGAAAGAGCAATTTTTGGTTTATTTAAAGAGCAATAAAATTATTTTAGAGGTGCACCACTCTGTATAGGTTTCTGTCCGAAACTGGCCAAATTAAGCTTATGAAAAAAAAAAAAAAAAAAAAAAAAAAAAAACTGAGATGATTCAAAGAAACAGCAAAATTGTATATTTTTTGTATTTTTAAGTATTTCTTTATTGGTTTAGAATAATTGATTACGTCAAATGCATAATGATGACAAAATATGTTTATATTTGACAAAAAAATTATTTATCCATTATATGGAATTAATCCATATTTCTCTTTTACAATTATAAATACATGAAAAATTTAGGGGGAGGTGCACTAATGGTTTTAAATAAAAGAAAATGACAATCAATTGAACTGCCAAATTACAGGGTGTGCTACTTTTAACTCTACTAAACATTATAATAATGCCCTAAAGGACAGACATTTTTAAATGCTAATTGTTTTTTATTCATTTGACCTAGAAAGGTCACTTCTTTCACATCTTGCAGGGGCTTTACAGTTCATTAGTGTAAAAAGGCACAGGCGATGTGTTCTTAAAACATGTCTGGCACAGAGTTTAGGCACTGAGGCATTCACAAGGACAACCCTTAACTGCAACAGAATTAAAACAGGACTGAGAAGGAGCTATATTTTAGAACAGACAGGCTAGATTAAGGTAGTGTTTGACCGCAGGGTAAGCTCCAGGGAATGAAAATAAAAGAAATAAATAGTGTGGGGAAAAAAAATTGAAAATAGATTTTCATTATTTCTGTGTCTAATAATTATACATTATAATATGGCTTCTAGCATTTTACAATTTACTTTAATATATTGAGTTTGAACGACTAAATCAAGAAGTGTAGTGTACTAGGTGAACAAGCTTTATTCGTGCTGAGAAAATTGCCTACAGCCTTACCAAAAAGCTGCTTAAACTGAGGACTGGTGTGGACAAAAATGATGGACACGGTTCCGATGAAATAGGAAAGGTCAGGGCAGGCTACGCTTCACAGCTTTTAATAACCCAACCTAGACTGGTGCTCTCCTGATAAACTGAGAGAACAATGCAGGATAATTAAATAGGATTTCATAGCAAATTAAGACTTCACAGCTGCCAAGACAGACATGAACGACGAGGGTGCTTTCCACCAAACTAAATCTATATCAGCCCTAACAGCATGTGAGCACTGATAAGAAAAATATGAAGAAAGAACCACACAGCATTTATTTCACTGAAATAAAAAAAAGAAAGCAATGAATGGATAGAATTGTTAAGCAGGCGTTATAATTTATGACTGTATTCTCTGCTGTCACAAGGTGACTGGGTCATTCTTTCAAGAGTAATTAAAAACCAAACATGTGAATCCTCCTACACGTGGTTTGTGTATGCAGAAAGAAAGGATGATTTGGGGGATGGATGCTGCCAGAGGTCTTGTAGGTTCTTTGCTAATCTCTAAACAAATCAGTATGATTGAAATAGGTCCGCAGGGCTTGTTGGGTGAAAGCACAAAGGTTGTCAGATGCTGTTTCACGTTCACTGTAAACGTGACACATGTGCACGCTAACTTTTACCAAGGTCACTTATGACGAGGCTGATTACAGGTTTAAACATGGTATGTAATTAAAATTGTTTCGAAGAAAAAAAAAATGTGTTCTGCATCAGTTTTATACCAATGCCTTTATTCTACAAACATATACGAAGTGGAAGCATAAATAAAGCACTGCCATTAATTTTAAATAAGTGACTGCCGTGTGCCCATCGACCTGAGACAGTCTGAATGGAATGTCAGTCATCCGTATCGATGCTGAGTGAGATAGAGGAGAAATTCATTGTGGCTGTCAGCAATCATCTACAGCTGCACAATTTGGCAAAATGATTTGTCCTTCAGTAACACTGCTTTCCATAATCATTCATTATTATATTTAACAATATTTTACCAAACTAAATTCAGCCCCACTAAATCTGGCATTAGTACTCCAGCATTTAAAGTGTTACTATTTAAAGTACTATTATATATTATGTAATTGTTTGCAGTTAGTCAGTCTGACTAATAATTCCTGACAGATGGCACTCTGGATAAAGCGTCTCTGCGTTTGGTGTAAATCATGTTATTATTCACATTAAAATCATGATTTTATCACTGCTGACGCCTCACTGCAATAAGGTGGCTTGTTGGATTCTTTAATGGGAAGGTTAGTTCTGAATTTGCATGTTGTAGCCATGTCAGTGAGGATTTCCTTTAGAAGCTCAGTTTTTCTAATCTAAAAGTCAGTGGCGTCATGGTGGCGTAGTGGTTAGAACTATTAGGTGGAGTTTTCATGTTCTCTCAGTGTCGACGTGAGTTTTCTCTGGTTTTCTCGCAGTCTAAAAACATGGGTTCAAGGTGAATTGGCAGCTCTAAATTGCCGCTATCAAAATCGTTGGTCTTATTACTGAGTGCCGGCCTAGTGATAGATTGGTGCCCGGTCCTGGGTGTATCTGCCCAGTGCCCAAAATTTTCTCCCCTGGATGGATATAGAAGCTATTATAGGATTAAGCAGAAGACAATAAGCTTATCATAAGATAATGAGATGAGATAAATCTAAAGTCAGGTCAATTTTGAGCTACTAAACTGAGCTCAAGTCTGAATGTGTTTAGCATTATCTGTGCAGGGTGTTTTTTCCTTTTTCTAAAAAGAGTTACTGGGCTCCAGTTCCCCTGTGACCCTAATTCAGAAAAGTGGTTTTCACTATTAACACATGGATGGATAGTTTGAGCCAGTTGACCTACAGAAATTCAGAAAGGCAGACCAATAAACCTTCAACCATTTGCTAAAAATTCTGTAGAATAAAAAGCTGACAATATGCATCAAAAGGGCAAGAACCAAAATTGGAAAAATGACATTTAATAAATTAATTTCAGTGAGCAAACAAAATACAAAAACATCACAACAGAGTATCAGCCAGCTCTTCTAAGAGTGCAAAAGATTTTTGGAAAGAACAAACTACTGTAACGAACTAAGGGATGTAGATAGATCGTATTGTCCTTCATCACTAGAGCTGATCGGCTCTGAGGAGAAAACGGCATATAAAAGGTAGATATGAGGCAAAATACCCAAATGACACAAATCACAGGCTTTTAAAATGATGATGACAATGATGACACTTTACCTGAAAAAAAAACTAAATGTTTCATTAAACAACACAGAATCATAAAACTAATATTGTACAGTTAGCATCTTTGTGGCTTTTTGTGCACTCAGAAACGCAGCAGCAACTGATGCACTTTTACCAGCAAGTCTGTTTCCCTGATGTACAGAATATGATTTACTGCCACTTAAATAACAGTTGGATTGTGGTAGCCTGTGTACATACATGCAGGAGTTTAAAAAAAAAAGTCAGGGATAAATCAACATTAAAACATCATCTGTTAAAGCTCCTGGAGCCTGTACCATCCAAGTAAAGTGTCACCAGAACTGATCACATTTACAATGTCTAACCAAACATACAAAAACCTGCTGGCATGTAGAACCTAGTTTACTTACACAGGAAAGTACAGTTACAATATGTTATACTTCACAAGCTTCATCACATGCTGCGGGAAAAGAATGAGGCTATACCTGGATCACTTACTCAGCCTCATAAACTTTCCTCTGTGAAAAAAAAAACCCAAACCTCCTCACTCACACTGGAGAGTTCCACCTCTCATTTACATTTACCCCGACAAAAATGGGGATGAAAACATGCAAAAATAAGGTAAGCAATCCATGTCCATTAAATGAGAAAGAACAGAATGTTAGACTAACAATACTGCTCCAATGGACATTGACAAAAAACTTTTATACAAAGAGTTCTTCATTTGAATTTCAAGTCTCTTCTCAAAATGAAATACAAAATGTAATCAGGAGTCCTCAATAAAAAAACAAATTTAGAATGGTGGTGAGGCTAGAAAAGGATATCCTCATTTTTTATCAGCGATTCCACCACCTGCCTCTGGTAGCGGATGTCATTCAGTGCCGTCATGGCATCGAGGTCTGGGGCTCGCATTAGAGTGGGACCAAACACAATGCCCAGATTCTCTGCATTCATCAGGTTATCCTTTTCATTCTGAGTCACTCTGTCAACACAGACAGAACAGACATGAATAAGGACCTTGAGGATGATTAAATTCCCAGTACAGTGTGCATCATATTACACTGATTTCACATTAAATCACTTACAAAGTGTCGCAAAAAGCAGCAAAGATCAACCTTCAAGTCATTCCTTTTTATTTATCCAATCCTAAATAACATGTATTAAACTGGAGTTTACCACTTTGTTGAAAAATCTACAGCCTCCAGTCTTTAGTGGACTCTTCTCTATAAGATTTAAGTCAGTGCATATACAAATTTGCTAAAATAAAATGAAATAAATTGTCAAATAGATGATTGTTAATAAATAAATATTTATTTAGTTTTCATCATGTTCTTTTTTATACAGGTTACCCCTAAGAAAAAAAACCATCAGTGGAGGATGGGATGTTTTTATATGTGCTACAATTTCTGAGATAAAGTCACATATTTTTGCATTTTACTTGTATTGGCATGTTTACTTCAATAAATAAAACCCACTCGTTCTTAACAAGACCATGTAGTGTGTATTTAGTCAATATCGGTTCTGGTTCAAAGCACATTTATTGCCTGAAACACCAACAATACATTACTTCAAGTATTAAGCTTTTTTAAAAGCTCTCTTTAATCTTTGATGAAATGCATGAATTCACTAAGGCTGCTTGAAATAAGGATGGCAGCTTTGAAATATTAGGGTATAAAAAATAATGGACTTCTGACCTTTTTAAGTGGGCCATCAGATAGCGCAATGTTTCGCAGTGGGCAGGGGGCAGGAGCTTCAGAGCTTCATGAAGTGCCTCAAGACGCTCATCTGGGTCAGTCAGCTCTGTGACCACAAACAGACTTTGAATTACTGCGTTATCCCATGTTGTTTATACGACAAATAAAACAAGTAGAAACAGGCCACAAAATCAAACAGGAATTAAACTCTCAACCTTAATGTATAAATGACTTTAGTACAGTTACTATTGTACATTTGTGGTTAGTATAAAACAACTAAACAGCTACATTATACCAGCAGAAGTGGTAAATATTTTTCAAAATTCCTTGCAAAATGAAAATGTTTTTAATACCCTTTTTATAGATGAAATCCTTTTTACATTGGTGTTAGTGGCACTTTAAACAGCTACAATCATATTTCAGTATTTAAATTAAAATAATTCTGTTCTGTTATTTGTAAGTCGCTTTGGATAGCATCTGCCAAATGACTAAATGTAAATAGTCTCAACTCCTCTCTGTGTTAAGCTCTCACAATGATGAAATGCCCATAAAGAACTGCATTTTTGGGAGCTTTGATTTAGTGGTAAGTGAGTTAGTAGGAATGGGGAAGATAAGTTTAGGGAATTTTGAGGATTTTTGTATATGTATTACTTTGTGTTATAGTTAACTGCATGATCTGTTTGTCTGGATGAGGTTAGATCAGCTGACAAAAATCCCCAGACATATTGGCATTAAAAGGTTAGCTTTTCAAGAGTATTTTAATCAAATGAATCAGACTAAATCTTAAAAAACAGACAAAAAAACGCAACATAAAATAAATGTAAAAATCTGGACTTTGTAAAGTCTGGAATTTGTTACAGATGTTTATCATTTTCACGCCATGGTAACAATCTAGGTTTTTAGGATAACATGCTAAATAAACGTAGCTTTGCTCTGATGCTGAATTGGGTAGATTTATGCTGAACAATTTTAAGCTCTGTGCTTCTGTAATAACTTAAGAGTATTGGGTAACTTATTGATGAGTCAAGTAGTGCAATGGAAGCCAACAAAATCAGTACAGGGGTAAGTACAAACTGCATTCTTAAATCTTGCATTTTCCACATTGAGTAGAAAATACATTTTTAATACATTATTAGTGTTTTTCTCTACTTTTTTTTTTAGAAGATATGTTTATAATTATAAATAAGCATTAACAGAAATGCATACATTTATGAATCCTTACTACTGACTAGGGAGCAGACAATTAATCGTTTTTGCAATTAATCATGATTAAAAGTGTTTGTCCTTCCATGAAAAAAAAGATTTTTGCTTTTAAATTGATATAAACTATTTTTACTGTGTTTTCAAAAAACAATTTAATATTTTGTGTTAATATTTAGCAAAAGCCCTGTAATCCTCTCATTCCTACTACTGACACAGTCTAGAATCAACATGAAGATTATATATATATATATATATATATATATATATATATATATATATATATATATATATATATATATATATATATATATATATATATATATATAAAGAGTGAGCACATGAATCTGTGTTGATGAGGGTGAGAGAAAGAGACTGAAACTTACTGGCAACCTCGATGAAACGTGGGTACGCATCATAAGTGATCACAGGAATAGGCAATTCCCTGAAGTAGAGTTTAAGCGCCCCCGTGATGATGTTGATATCTTCATAAGCGTTCACTGAGATGTCTGCCTTCTCCCCATCTACACTCAGGGCAAGAGAGAGAGCAGTGAAGCATGCATCATCAAGAGCTTACTGAGGAGCAATGGTTTTCCCTCAAATATGGCTAGCTAGATAAGAAAAAACCATGCGCTTTGGAGCCTGGCTGGCTTTCAGTCATGCATGGCTTCGTTTGAAGTCAAAAAGCACTGAAGTAAATGGGTAGCACTACTAGGCCTTGCTGGATTTCAGGGTTGTCTGTCAATTTTGATGACTTCTGGCCTTTCAGTACAAAGCTAGAAGCCAGGCTGATGCTCTTGGGTGGGTTGCACCCAACTCACTTCACATTCCACTAACCCAATTCCATCTGTCTCTTTTCCTTATTCTTCTTCCTCAAAGACCTCTCTTAACTTGTTCAAGTCTGTCTCTCCCACTACATTTCAGATTTTTCCCTCCTATTCTGACCTGACTGACATTTGTCTCCCATCTCTGCTACAGGCTCATCCTCACTAGGGAAACATCCTAAAATTTCCTCTCTTATTTGGAACATTTATCTTGGCATGTCCCTTTCGGTTTCACTCTCGCTCTCACAGTGAAGGCTAATCCTTCCCTGACATTGTCCATTTGTCCTAAATGTGTATGTGTGTCTAATGCCAATTCAGGGCCTCCTGGGGACATGCTGCCTCTGTGCATATAGAGTGTAATCCTTGCACAAATGAACCACTTTCACATTAAAGCAGACTCAAGCTGCTCTGACAATAGCAACACACATGGTGTTCACACTGTTGGTTAAGACATGACCTGAAAAGCAGAACTGGGAATGCAATGAGATATTTAATGCTTCGATTACCAGTTCTTATAGTGTGCCAGAATGCAGAATTCCAAATGTGATTTAAAATGAAATAAAAAAAACAACATGATGAAGACAAGGATGTCACATGCACGGCAAGGGAATACCATACCTCTGTCAAAGGACAGCTTGACATCCTCGATTAATTCACTGAAGCCAGACACTCTATAGAGACCCTCCGACTTCAGACCTGAAACAGACACCAAGTCACCATTAAAACCAGAGATGCGTTTATCCAGAAATTAATGAGCATTTGTTGTACCTTAGAGAAAAACTGTACATTACTTAACATATGGTGCCACAAATTAAGCAATTCTTATGAAGTGTAAACTAAAAACATAAAACAATTAACCATCTGTTTAATTAGACTTATTAACACAGTGTGCTGCTGAGCTACTGATGGAAAACAAAAATGTTTTTTTTTTTTTTTTTTTTTTTTTTTTAATGAAATTGTGTATAAAGACTCTTTAACAGACATACACTTTTTACAGTATCAGCAAACTTAATAATCACACCTTATTACCCTCATTGGATATTTAATTTGAAAACCATTAACCCTATTTTGGGATTTTGGGCAAGTAAATATATTCCATTAAATATTGTAGCACTTCTCTTTGCATGTTTATAATGCAGATTTGCTTTTGCAGCTCAGGTGAAGACTCCGAAACAGTCAACTTATCACGTTAACAAACTGAACCAGGTTATTTCATTATTAAAAACACATTTTTATGGTTTGTGAAATAACAATTGGTGTGTACATATACCATACGTTATAACAACTTAAATTCGTTTTAGGATTTTAAAGATATAATCTGTTTATATGTGCTCAATTTGTCTGACTGAATTCAATGGATGAGAGCTGACCTCGTGATTCGATCTCCCGTATGCACATGTCCACCACCATTGGTCGTTTGGAGTTATGGGCCTTTACGAGAGTGGTGAGATCACAACTGTATACTTTTTTTACATGCTTCAGGTCTGGCTTGCAGTCATTTGGCACCATCTTGGAGCACTGCTTGTGAACATTTAAGCCACAGTCTGAAAATGCAGGAAAAATGTACATGTTAAGGATTTGCATAAAAAAGCCCTCAATATATTCAACAAAACAGGAGTTCACTCAAGGTTAAAGGCAAGTTTGTTTATAATTGGTAAATTAATGTGTTCAGGGGAAACAAGGGCTAATAAGGGTAATAAAAGGTAATATAAAAAAAACACCAATATGTTTAATACTTAGCAAGAACAACATCGAAAAGCAAACAGATATGAATCTTTAGTTAAATGAGGTATCAATTTCACGTTCAAACCATGAAGGCGATTACAAAAACCTTCACTGGTACAAAATTTATCTGTCCTTCCACTATGGTCAGCTTTATAGAAAAGTTTATCCAATTTGGGTTTAGAGGAAAGACTACTAGAATATTTTGACTGATAGAGACTGGAAAGTGCTCATTTATGACTCCACTACCCAAGAATAAACAAGCATTATAAACACAAGGATCCCAAAAAACTGTGAATAGTAAAACACTGACGTATGCTAATTTAAAGCAATCTTCTCTGAATTACAAGCACTAAACAGTTTGTAGAGCACAGCAGTTTAAAGTTAACACTATTATTGATTACCCATATCCTTTGTCTAGCACAGATTGAGTTAATCTCAACCAGTTTGCTGAGGTTTCAACCTTATGAATCAATAACTGCCTAAACCATAAAGGACTGGTGGTCTCAAACATCACTTTCTGAATAGATGATCATATCCTGTTGGTGTCACCTTGAAGGCACATGCCAAGCCGACAAATGACACTTAATACAAAATTCATGAGCTATCCAACCAGCTCTGGGCTATAAAAGCACAAAGGTAGCTACAGCTCACAAGAGGGCATCGAAGATCTTTTATAAAAACACAAAAGATTGTGAACAAAACAATCTATCTTGGTCAAAATTGTTTAAATGTAAATCACACAAACTGTTTGGATCATCAGGCCATTCGTTTGGTACTTTTTATTTCTAGTTTTCATAAAGCATCATGATAAGTCACTGTTTTAAAGAAATCCATGAAAACACAGCAGACAATTTCTTATTTTTCATTAAAAAAACAAACAAAAAAAACGAAGCTCATGGAAAGAAAAATATTTTTAAGAAGGAAAACAGAAAATAATGCAGATGCCACATAAAGAACAAGCTGTATCACTTCTGGGCCGGCAGACATTTGGACTTATGCAAATACAGGCAAATCAGCTCATTAATATATAATGTCTGGCTCCTTAACCAGGCCAGATGCTCTAGAGCAGGTACCATGTGGAGGATGGGAGAGATGAAAAGCAAAAATAGAGGGAAGTGAGAGCCAGAGTAGTAGTGTGACTGGAGCCGGGGGCCTAGAAAAAACCTTTGTTGCTTTGTGTGTGCAAAGCTCTGGGAGAATTAGGGAATTACAGTTATGCTGGAAACAAAGAGGCTTTATGGATAAGAAGACAGCGCATGACCGAGAGGGAAGTGAGTGTGGGAGAGATAGAGAGGTAGGGACACCAGTGCCCACCACTCTCCTCCAAATCTGCACTTGCACAATAACAGAGAAGGAAGATATTCTCAGTGCTGCAGGGTACACTAGACCTTATTTCTATATTCAAATAGGGACACATTCTCAAAGCACTTATCTTCACCCCTCTCAGTCTGACTAATATTTTTAGGCAGCTTAAATACACTTAATATCTTTTAACAATGTTTTATATAGTTATTTTGGAACATTCTAAGGCCAATTAATGTTCTATTAACTGTTGAGCCGAGAACTCATCAAAAGCTAAAGTGTTTTTTCCTAATAAATCGCTTTCAAAATACAAACAGTCTTTGGTAGTTCAGGGTTAATGGAGTTAGGACTTCCTGTTTAAAATATTCAAAGCAAGAAATTTGTTTGTTTATGACCAAATTGGGAATTGATTGGAAACTGTGATTTCATGTGTTGCATCAAGTCCAGCTCCACACAAACAATAACCCTTATAATAGATAATAAGTAGATTAAATAGATAGGGAAAAGATGGGAACACATCTAAGCTACCGTTGTTTGCTACATGTGTCAAAGGGCAACTCTAGGAAATGTTTGTACTTGATTCTTTAGATATTATTCACTGCTTACATGTGGAAACAGCCAAACTAAAGCTGGTAGCATTATACCACTAGAAAATAAACCATCAATCCCAATTTACATTCTAAATAAATTTTAACAAAAAAAGGTACTTAAAACCTTCTTATTTCCACTTTAACCACAGGATAGTGAATCACCAGTCACCCATGATTTGATTACCCTGCTCCCTTTCATCTACTGCAACAATGTAGAGATGATTAAATTAAACCTCCTGCTGGTTGCCTTTTTACACAGGTGACAGCGAAAGCAGGTCTTCCACCCGTTAATGCTTGTAATTACACTGACAATATTTTACACATTTATTCAAAACAAACTCCCGAATATGGCACAGGAGCAGCACTTCTGAAGACTGATTAAAACTCGTCCCTTGAGAATTGGTGCCTTCATTGAAATTCATTGACGGAAAAATGTAATTACTTCATGAAAGAGAGCGAGTGATCTCTTAAGAGCTGGAGACAGGCACAGTAATAGAGGGCACTAGCAAATAGATTCACTCTGTTCTCTAAGGTCTGCTGATCTTGTGTTCTGAGGGCTAGATGACCCTTAGATCCCAGGTGGGGGAAAAGAGGTCTCTGAAAGTGCCGGTTAAGGAATAATTTTTAACCTGTCATCTGTGCATGTGTGGCATTATCATTTTAGTGATAGTACAGAAACTCATAAGTGGCCATGTAAAAACTTAAATCTAGGTAAATTCTTTGATGACAATAACTAATCTGGAAAAAAAACTTTTTTAAAAAAAAATTACATTTAACTACAAAAGGTATATTTTAAAAAACAAATTAATCTACATTATACAATTCTAGATGACTTTCTTCTTCACTAAGTCATAAATATTCATAGACTCACTCAGATTCTTTCTAACATAACAAAAAACGAAATAAAGACTAAACATACAATCACTCAAATAGTTACGGTTGAATGCAGATCAAGGTTTCAGTGGACGTCTCTCAGGGTTCTCATGCACTTGATTCATTATAAAGACTTGCCAGCTTTGTTTAGCACTGTGCCATGTTGCTATGGGCTTTTGTGAAAAGGGGGGGCTAGATGCCTGATGAAGCAATGTGGCGAAACATAAACAGATACAAGGGTTGGCACACTGGCATTCAACCAAACACACACTTGCAGTAAAAAAACTGGGGCACTGAAGAATGCAAATTTCAACATCAAATGAGACTTCACTGTCCTACTTCCTAGCAGCATCACTGAGAGGAAACAGTAGACAGAAAGGCACACACACACAAAAAGGAAAGAGGACTACAAAAGCACAGAACAGAATCTCAACATAACGGCTTGGAATAGAAACGGCTTTTACAACCGGTTCATGTATTATTCATCACGTCACTTCTCAAAACATGCATGTAGCACACTTTGTATTATAAATCAAACATTTCAAAGAAACGCTAGTATATTATCATTGACCAACTATGCAAAATGTGTATAAAAGTACAAAACATGTACACTATAAAATAAATAAATAACAAAACAAAAGTCCTTATTTAGGTCATTAGTAACTCTAATGAGCAGGAGGAACTGTACCAAATCAAGAGTGCTACATATCAGAACTGGCTTTGCATAAAACAAGATAACATTTTGAGATTGTACATTTCTTGAAAATTAATATGAAAAAATTAGAGCTCATGCTTGCCAAAGTAAAACAAAATTAGAATTTAAACATTTATGTATTATTTGCAACTTGCTTTATTTTTTTTTTTAAATGTGTCAACAATTCAGAGGAATCTCTTTGGTTGTGTGATTGAATACAAATCAGATTTAATAAATAAACACGAAACAGTTCAGTCAGCATCCATAATCAAGCTTTTTTTTTTTAACTGAGAGAGCAGTGAGCTTTGCTTTTCCTTTATTTATAATGCATGTCCATTTTATCCAATCACATCATTTTCTGCCCCAAACCTGCTCTGATAGGCTCAGGCAGTCTCTGTGTATGCATATGTGCAGAATGCCCTCATAACTATTTGTTTATCATATGGAAATAATTATGATGAAATTTTATTAATGATTTGAACAGCTACTTACAAAAGAAATTAAAAATTCGATAGAAAACTATTAAAAATGTATTTTATTCTTGTAAATATTGTATACCACTAGCTTATAGTCTTTTACACATGATGGGCTGGTAATAACATACACTAAATGCTGTTACTGATTATATTATTATATTATTATTATATACTCAAGAAAGCAATTTACTACAGAAATTCAGATGTGTTATCACTCGGTTATTAATAAAGAAATATGAAATCCACACTGCATATAGCATTTCTGTCAGCCACTACACATAATCCCACATATGTACAGTGACCTACATAAGCAGCAGCTACAGAACTACCACAGGCCATTATGTAAGTTCCATTCCATTGCATGGCTGCTTAATTTGTCAAGACAGGCTTTTCCGGCATCACCATTAAACAATGAACTATAATATAATGTCTATTAAAACCCAATGGGAAAAAAGGGTGTTTGAAATCTATGCCTCCATTTTACTTTTTAGAATAAGATAAAACTCAAAGCTGAAACTCTTTCCTTTCAACAGCTTTAGTGCATTACTCTGTATTTTTCTATTGTATCTAATTAATACCTGGAATAATTAAAAGCAATTTAACAATTTAAGGTAATTTATATGCATTTTTTAAATTTTATTTTTAAGATAAATATGCTATTCATTCAAAGGACTTCTAGGAGAGAGGGAACTGGAATTTAAGTTTTTATTTAGTTGCCACTTGTAATTATAGTTTTAATTTATGCCACTTTCTAAAATTAAGGGTTATGTGTTTTGGGAGGTGAGGTTTAGCTTTAATCAATACTTTAAATCTTAACAGCGTCATATTTTTGACATGTATACATTGCTTAGATTAACTATCTTCCTTTATCTGATAAAACTGCAAAGTAGCATTAATATTTTTATATATAATTGCTTCCTAAAATAATAATGAATCTGTCACAGAATGATGACAATGGGTAAAATATTTAATCGAGATGGAAGTTAATAATTAATGTTTTCTTATCTATTAATGGTGTATCAGGCATCAAAACATGCTGAACAACATCAAAACCGTGTGTGTGTTTGCATTTGTGCGCACTCACCTGCACATTTGACTCCCTGAGCAATGAGTCCCCACATAAAGTTTGCACAGTACTCACACCAGTGAGGTCCTCTGAACGTGTGCACCTACAAAGGCAGAACAAAACAGGCAATGTTTATGTTTGCTTTTGCTGTACTGGATACTGCAGGAAAGTACAGGATAATTATTGAGTGGGACATTCGGGTGTTACAGTCACTATTAATCAAATTACTTGGTCAATCCATTCAGACAATTAATCAGCATAGGGAGTGATGGGGTGAGGTGTGAACAGAAAAGGGAAAAGGACAAAGAACCTGATAGGGCAACAAGAAAAAAAAAACACAGTGCTCATGTGAATGTCATTACACCATGCAGAAATGGCTATGGCAGGCAGGAAGCCAAGCTATTCCAACTGATTTTCTTCTCTGCACCAGGTAACAGCTCATCCAATCACAAGCTCCCATGACCATGCTTTAGGGATCATGAGTGAGGAACTAGCCACTGAACATTGAGTGAAGATACAGGTTTAAATGTTTGATTTTTACAAACCATCTCATTTACTATTTATTATATGCTTATTGTTTTGCTGCTCCAATGTGTATACCATTCAATGCAAATATTAGACAAAGTCCATGTTAATTTAATTTGATACTGAGTGAGAATAAACAAATCAAATTTTATTTATCACATGCACAGTATTACACAGTACAACTTGGATTGAAATGTTTGACATTATGTTTACAGGGAATACATTTTATTTTCCCCAATCGTTTAAGCGTGAAATGTGGTCAGTAGAAAAATTGTCATATGTTATTTTAGTTTTTTTAAACATATGAAATTCAGCTACAGAAGAAATGAAGAAAACTCTACAAAGTCTGTTCTAATCCATTGGCACAAAATATGCACTTTTAAATAGGGGTCCCCAAACATCCCAAACGCTTTGAGTGCCTTTATTAAAGTACAAGCTTAAGAGACTATTGAATAAATTTCAAGATGCCAGAAACCTACTCATTTCCATACTTGAGAGGGTAAGGTTAGAAGGGAGTATTCTACAGTTACTACAACTATTTCAATACATTAACATTACTGAATAGTCTTTGTTATTGGTATCAGCAAAACTGCTGCCAATTAGGTAGCCTTGACGAAACTTGGATTCCTATTCATGATTTGGTTTGAGTTTTAGCTAAAGGCTAATTGTGATTACCTGTTTTTTCTCTTGCTCTATGGAGTACTAACAGAATGCAAGATAAAGTGTGGGGGACACTTTGTGGAGTCAGCAATCGCAGTGAACTGCCTCTATACTTTAATTACATGCTAGTAGGGCAGGAAATGTAAAGGAAAACATCAATCCTTTACAAAATGAATCTATATAAATACATCTAAATAAATGAAACAATAGGGGAAAATAACAGAAATATAATTTAAAAATAATAATCAAAAAAGAATTATGAAAGTTAATTTTGCTGACATGAGCTGAATGTAAAAACTAGACTGTTTGTGCTGCCCATCAATCCTTAATCTTTTCATCTGTCACACAAGAGATGTGGCAACTCTCTTTTTCTCCCTCACTCTCCATTACACATACACAAATAACTATTATTGAAAAAAGACTGGTGAATGGATCCCAAACCGCCTCTTTCCCTTGTTTACTTTTTCTAAGTATGTTAAACCCACCACAGGAAAGAAACCAAGTGTGTACACAGTTACTAGAATCCTAACACATATTTTTCTTATTTAACACATTACAGAAACTAAATATATTGTAATCTGAAAGCAAAACGATACATCTCTACAAAACATTTATTTAATCTCTATGTAATATGTAAGATATTTATTAAAAAATAAATAAATAAAAAAAACTCATCTTACCTTAAAGTTGTGGACTTTCTCATACTTGGGGACACGGTCATTGTCCTTCAAGGTGGCACGGCGCACCAACGAGCTGAGCTGTGAATAGGCAAAGAGTTTAAGAGGCTGCCAAAGGGTAGCTGGAGGTTTTTGAGGACGCATCCTCATGGCCAGTGCTGCTGCCAGCAGTTCCTGTTCTTTCCCTTCCTGTTTAGTTTTGTGCACCAGAGATTTTTCTCCATTGCTGAATGTGTAGGACTCCCGTGATGGCATGCTGCCGCACCAGCTAAGCGATCTTACACTGATACGGGCTGCCGGATGCTCAGTGGCCAGAGTTGACCGCTCTCAAAACACAGAGGAAAAACAAACCCCGAAAACTCAGAGGGTTCTCACCACTCAGAGAACATCCTGACTTGCACCAACAGACCCAAACTCCAATACGTGAAAGATGTTCTGAACTCCTAAAATGAAGGCATGGAAAGTAGGTGAGTGTAAGAGCGGGGTAGGCGTCCTATCTCTCTTTGTCTGGGCATCTATATGCAGATGAGATGAGTAGATGAGTTAATCCTCTCCTCTCTGTGCACAGCAGATATCCTCTCTGGAACCTTGCCTCATAGAGAGCAAGAGAGGAGGTGTGCATGTGAGGAGTGGGGGAGGAAACCAGTGACAGTCACACTGATTACACAGCTTAAATCGGCCAATCAGAGCCAAGATGGTCAGGCTTTTATCAATGCCATCACGCCGCCCCTTGCTCGCAGCCCTCCCGTCCTCTTGTGCAGTGCGTAAGCTTGTGGGTGGGAGGAGAGTACGACAGTAGCAGGCGCAAAACTGTGGAGGTGCCAGAGTGAGCGTGGGCTAGTAAAGGCCAACAAGTGAGTCATCCATTACACCCCGCATAGAGCTGCAACCACTCATAGAATCACAATAATAGAATCACATAATCATTTCCAAATGCAGCATTTCCGCTGCACTTAGCATCATACAAAAATGAAACAAAGCATGAATTAAATACTACTAAATGGAAAATGTATAGTAATCCATATGGAAGTCTGACAATGTGTATCAATACATATTCCACTCGGGGCCAGAAACCATTATGCAGATACACTCCAGGTTTATATATATATTTAATTATGTATAAAAAATAAATCAATCTGCTACATCACAAAGCAGCACCTGTCACACAGCATCCTGAAATCAAGCACTAAACCCCATTACTGCTTTCTCTGTGTTCATGAGTGATTTACGGTATAGTACCTTTTGCCTTTTGCCTTTTGCAGTGGAACTAACACATTCTTCTGGTCATTTATTTTATAGAAAATAAAATGCAAAACGCACAAGGTTCTTAAAGGAATAATTTTAAATTTTCTCTTAATATATTTCCTTAACTTTGCTTGAAGAAAGTTTCTAACCACTTATTGCACTGCAACAAACAACGGTTAAAACAATCAAATGTTGCCTTTAAAATACGAAGCTATTGTCATTTTTTAAACAGAAGCTTAGGCAACCTTATTGGACAGCATAATGAGCTTGGAGGAAGGAACCAACCCCCTTTTAAATAGATGGCCAAAACTGATTAGTAGCACCGAATAGCCAAGAACTAAAACAAAATGATCGTGATTCAAGCCTAAAATTCAAATTTCAAACAATTGCTTTACTCATTGCATCATTCATTTTTCCAATGTATTACAAATTATTTAAGCCATGACACCACTGATACCTATTGTATGGCTGGGCAAGATATAAATATTCATATTTAAAGTCCCAAAATTCTTCAAGCATATTGTGGATATTAAGAATGCAGATGAAAAACATTGTGTTTGTGTGATTATAAAAAGTGTGTAATTATATCACGATTGAATCAAGTGCAGTTTAGTGTGTAAAAAAAAAATCTGTTTTTATAAGATAAACCATCTACGTACATTTACACAGAAATATTTTAGAAAATTTATAATCTCCCAATTCTACCTAATTTTCATATGTACAAGAATGTGGTTTTATAACAAATATCATAAAAATCAATCAGTAGGATAACAGTATTATTTACTGTTTTATGATAGAAACTGCCATTTTGTAAAAAAAAAAAAAAAAAAGATTAAACCTGAAATAAAATAGAATTTCAAAGTCTCATTATAATGTGTACAGTATATAACATTACATTTAGATTTACAGCAGTGGATCTTTTCTCTCATCCATATAGTGGTGACAACAGTTTAAAAAAGAGAAAATTGAGAATCTTGCTTAAAGGATCAATATTAGCATAACTCTGGGGTATAAACTGCCAACCTGATCAATTAATTATACAGTGTCCTAACCACTAAGCCATCACTGCCAGATAAAGAAATGCCTTCTATAAAGTAATAGCTGACACTGACATCTCAATAATCAGAGATGATGTGAGGTTTTATTTCTTCAGTGGTGCTAGTGAAGAAAGGGGGGGAAATGATTATGAATAATATAATCAATACAATCAATTTATCTAAGGTTGATGTCTAAGGTTGAGGGGTGCTGCCTATTCGTATTACACCAATTTCATGAGGCTTTATTGTAGTGGACTTGTGTCAAAAGACATAATACCATTTAGAGATTTATGATTTTTGTCTGATTTGATAAAATTGTATAAAACTAGTAGCACATTTAAGGTCATGCATGATTTGTAACAGTATAACAATCCAAATCAATTGTGAACCTGCACATCCATCTGGAGTTTCAGGCTATTCCCCTGTACAAAACAGATTCAACTCTTATGTCGGTATCTTTCCTTCTACAATATTTCTATTATATTATGTTTTATAATTTTGACTTGGCGATTCTAAAACTTTAGGCTTTAACTATTCTTTGGTAAAACCACATGTATGCTTAGGGTCATAGCCTTGCTGCGTGACATATATTCATTTGTGATGCAGCTTATGAATAGATGGCCTCACATTTTACTTAAGAATTTTCTGGTATAATTCAGAATTTAATGGTTTATCAATTATGGCAAGCAATCATGTCCCACATACAGCAAAACAGGCCCAAATCAGGATACTACCACCACATATTACAGATGGGATGAGTCATACTGTAGAATAGCTGAGTCCAAACTCTTTGGAGATAGTTTGTAACCTTTTGCAGTCTACTTTTTGTCTCATTTGTTTGATTTTGTTCTCATTAGCAATTTTTTTAGAATAAAAAAATGTAATTATTGACTCCCCTACCCTATCAAATCTTCTTAAAAATTTCACTTGTAATATTAATTAATTCTAAATAGATACTGATGTATAACCATCCATCCATCCATTATTTTCAGCATTATCCAATATTAGGGTTGCGGTGGGGTTCCCCATGCCCATCCAGGGGAGAACATTTCGGGCGCTGGGCAGAAACACCCAGGACAGGGCGCCAATCTTTTGCTGGAAACACACTCACTGAGACCCACTCTATATAGGGCAATTTGGAGAATTCAATTGACTTGGTCCATGTCTTTTGGACAGTGAGAGGAAACAAGAGAACCCGGAGAAAACCCATGCAGACACGGGGAGAACATGGAAACTCCCATGCGCTGAGAGGCGAACGTGCTAACCACTAAGCCACTGTGCCACTGATGTATAACCACAAAACCAAAATCCATAAAGTGACAGTGTTGTATGTCAGCACTTTACAAATTATGTACATAACTTTGTTGTACTTTTCTGTTTGGGTAAACAGTTATAAATGGCAATTTTTCTTTTGATACGACAGTTAATTTTAAAGGACTTCTGCCTAAATTATTTGATATGGTTGTACTTGTGTCAGTGCCCAATGATTTATAGCTTTGTTGTTCTTTTTCTGCTCCTTCAAATAAGGCAAGGCTTTACTTGCTTTTGTGATCACACTTTTAATCTCATTTGCATAGTATACTAATTTATTATTTAGATTTCATTATCTAATTTTAATATCCAGGATGTTCACGAATCTTTATACCATTTATTTTGGTATTTAGTTGAAGGTGAAGAAAATTTTTAGTGATCATGACGAAAAACTGTTGAAGCCAGTGAGCATAATGCACACAATAAATAGTAAACAACATATCTTAATGGACTTGACCAGGTGAGAGAGCTTGCCATTTCTGTTGTTTTATGTTTATCAGTTAATCAGCTTGGAGTTGTCACTACAAGTTCTGTGCATTTCTGTAAATTATTACTTGTATAGCAAAGCTAGAACCATAACTATGTAAACCAAACATGATTTGCTACTGTAATGCCTTCACCTAAAATTATAAGCAATGTGTCTTTTATTTAAAAGTCCTGATTAAAAGTTAGTATATAAAGAGTTGCACCAACTTTACCTTACTGCTGTTCAGTGAACATTGACAGGCAACATTCAGAAATTGTTTTGATCAGTTTATGAAGGACTGGATCTTACTTCTGAACACAGTAGGTGAAGATCAACAACTGCACTGGAATTGTGAGCACATACTGAGTAAAAAAAAAAAAAAAAAAAGACCTGGACCTAGTCTTTTATATTTGCTTTATTCCGTCATGGTCATGGTTTTTGTTACTGGAATATGAGTATGGATTTTCTTTCTTTGCCTAAAGGAGTCAGCCATCTTTTCTTCTAATCAATGTACTAAAGCTAGCCTCTTGCAGTTTAGAGCCCAAACAGTGGCTAGGATGAGAGAGCTTTCCTGCTACTGCTTTCCAAATCAATGAGCCAAACACTGGCTATAACTGCTGGATCCAAGATAAAAGACTGCAAGTCCAGCAGTCCAATAGTGCCGCTACTGCTACACCATCAGGGACAAGCTCACCCAGTGGCAGTAATGTGCGCCATGTGGCTCAGCACAGCAGCTCTGCACCTTTTATATTCACCTCTCCCCTTGCTGCTGTGTGTTAGTGTAATAGTGTGGCCCGCTGTGTTCAGGCTCTTTGGAGTTTAATAGCGCTGCCTGCTGCTCAGTGCAGTGCTGGCGTCTGGCTCTCAGGATGGGGTCGCTTACACTCGCTTCAATAATTGACACTGATTGATCTACCCATTTCCAAAACAGAGCTCAGGTCCAAATGACATCCATGAAGCGAATGAAGTGAAGTGCCGTAAACTCGGTCTTATTTTCAGCCTTTACCAAGAGCAAAAAAAATTGTAAATCCATCTGGCTGTGTAATCACTTACTTTGGGATGGATCTTAAATAGCTGATATGATGAGACTTATTAAAAAAAAATAATAATCAACTATTAACTAAAAAAAACAAAAAAAAAAAAAAACATGCTAACCTTGTCCAGGATAAATTCCTAAGGTCCTGGCAATAAAACATTTTCACTGAAAAAAAGAAAAATAATGCTTAAATTGGACTTGAGGTGGATCCTATGAAAAACATTGGAAAAATAAAATCTTGTTCTTTAGATTTCAGAATGTGGTAGAAGGTTAGCGAGTATACCAGTATGATTGTAACTTAATACAATCTCGGCCTGTACTACTACAGAAAAAGGAAAATCAATAAGGAGAAAATATTACATTATACACAGTTTAGAAACAGAATTTATGTGATATGGTCAGACCTCTTTTTACATGTTTTCTTTGTTGTACAAATACCTTTGGTAATACATGGGCATTAAAGAATTTTAAGTGTGTTTTTATGTACAATCAAGATGAAACAAGACAGAACTTTAAAAAGGCCACCAAGATAGACATATATAAATGTCTAATATTTAATTTCAAAGTACTTTATTAGAAGTATAGACACTGGTCATGTAGCTCCCTCCTTTGCTTAAAGAAGTTTAACTAAAGAACTAAAGTTGATCACACCAAAGTTTCACATTTTGAATGCTTTATGTGAATATTATCAGCATCTATATGATTGTATAAATTGCACTGTTGCAATGTTAATGTTAATTACATTACTGACTAATTGCAATTCTGAGTAGGTTGTAGAAAAGTGCACAGTCAGTGCATGTCTGCTATATTTTTAACAATACTGCAAATACCTAAAATAAATGTAATAATTAGCAGTGGTTCACATAGCTTTGTACCCCATCATTCATAAGGTAATTATTAGATTATGAAAACCAATTGTCTTAATAGTGAGTTAAGGCTGAGAAAATAAACCATTTGTATTATTCATTCATTCATTCATTATTTTCCGCTTTATCCTCTCAGAGGGTCGTGGTGGGGTTCCCCATGCCCATCAGGGGAGAACGTTTCGGGTGCTGGGCAGATACACCCAGGACAGGGCGCCTATTTATCGCTGGGCACACACTCACACACAGACACGCACGCATACACACTCTGGGGCAATTTACAGAACTCAATTGACTTGATCCATTTTTATGCAATGTGGGAGGAAACCGGAGAACCCGGAGGAAACCTACGCAGACACGGGGAGAACATGGAAACTTCACCCAGATGGGAATTCGAACCGGGAATCCCTAGTGCTGATATATGAACGTGCTAACCACTAAGCCACCTTGTATTATTCAGTCTGTTGTAATAGTTAAATGGTTAAAATAGCATCACTTTATAAACAGCAGGATTGTAAGATCATTTTATGATCTTAGTTCCTATCTACAGTTTTAATTTTTTAAAATGTAAAAATTGTATTATACACCAGTTTAATATAAAACATGAGGTAGGTAATAAAAGTAAAACCAAGCATTAAATGTTTATTGTGGATCTAGCTTCTTGCCTGTAGTCTTAAAACCAGTACTTAAAAAATGTAATTTCTTTAAAGTTACCATCAGTGAGGTTAAACTACTTATTATTAGTAATATGTTTACAATAATTAATAGCAACCAGTTGTCTTCAACTCAATTGAAGACAATTGAGATTCTAACACACTGTATGTATTTACACAATGGTACAGTGTGTTTGATGTTATGTAACATTACATAAACATGTAATCGTGATTGCTTTGTAGTGGGTAAAACCAAGAACCAGAACCTTTGAAACAACTTTACTACTGAAAGTGACTAATGAATACACTTTTAACATTGGCTTGAGATGGAAAGCTACATTTTGAGGTGTAGATCATTCTGTTCCAAGGAACAAAAAGATCTAGAGACTCAGTTACTATGGCAGCACTATTTATGCTACACTAAGTGCGAATGCTCCTGCTTATGTAAGTTGCTTATCAAAACTTAAACCACTAGGAGGGAAAACATCAAAACCCACCCTTATTGGCATTAAGAAAGCTGAAATTCAAGGCAAAATACCTTAAGGAAATTCATAGAAAACATTTACTGTTATTTAGGTTAAATTATGCAGAGATACTTACATTTCTGTACATAATTTCATTAGCGATATTGCCCATGTTGCTATGTGCTTATGAATAATAAAATTCTCTTATTACCAGGCAGTTAATTACCAATTACATTAAGAATAAAGCACTATTGATTTTCACCTACTGAGCCAATGATTTCCTCTTGCATTTTCTACCATTCACTGCTTTATGTTGTAATGGCTTTTTTTTTACCACATTTTATTCATTTTTATTTAGGAATATAAAATTTGCCATACGGTGTGACTTTATATACTTAGAGATTTTAAAGGTTTGTTTTAAACAATGGTTTCTAGTAAATTCAATATAGCAAGACAGCTACCTGGTTTTGTGCTTACTTGGCAAAAGAGCCAGACTAATAGATTATCTGGCTGCATCCGGGGCATGAACAATGATAAACGAGGTGTGACTCTCACATATCATGCACTCACGCTCGCCCTCTCTCCCCCTTGCTTTCACACACGAAACATGAGCTCATAAACAAATTATTTCCCATCACTGGCTACATTAAAAACCCATTTTATGTCACTTTCCTGGGTTGTATTAATGGGTAACTCTAAAATTCTATTATAAGAGTCTAAGGAATTTTTGCCGGTATTTCCGCTCAACCACTCTACAAGCAATTCTATTTGTTTTGTAAGAAATGGTTTGGGGTCAGCTTGCTGCAACAATTCCAAATTAATGAAGCAATCTTTAAAAAACTAGACAGGTATCCATTTTAAACATTTATATCCCAAAGCAAGCAGCTCAATAGACGCTAAAAAGCTGCATTGAACAATGCAATTAAAGACAGTTCACAATTAGCTTGAAGCAACACAGAAAACAGCAAATACCCATCTATGATAATATAATGAATTATAAATGAGTATTCTTGATCTATTCCAGGGGTATTAGGGCTACACAGTACGTCACATTTTTAAAAGTACCATATTAGTCATAATATGAAATCCAAGGGGGGGGGGGGGGGGGGGGGGGGGGGGGGGGGGGGGGGGGGGGGGGGGGGGGGGGGGGGGGGGGGGGGGGGGGGGGGGGGGGGGGGGGGGGGGGGGGGGAAAAAAAAAAAAAAAAAAAAAAAAAAAAAAAAAAAAAAAAAAAAAAAAAAAAAAAAAAAAAAAAAAAAAAAAAAAAAAAAAAAAAAAAAAAAAAAAAAAAAAAAAAAAAAAAAAAAAAAAAAAAAACAATTGGTTCTCAAACTGGATTTTGTGAAATTGAATGCACAAAGAAAATTACAAAAAGGATTTAAATTATAAGCACTGTGCCCATGACCCATACTTCCATGGGTAGACTAATACTGTGTATCTGTTACCTCGTGTATGCTAAATGTGGTAACCCTAGTAAAAAATAAATAAATAAAAAAAAAACACAAAAAAAAATACTTTGAAACTGTAAAAAGTAAAAAAGAAAGAGAAAAAAAAGAAACAAAAATACTAGCACATTTGACCAATGTCGCTCATTGTTTTTACAATTAACTAAATAAAAGATTAATCTATCTTTCACACAGATAACAATTATGAAGGAAATAAAAGTAATACAGGAATGATTGTCCAGTTCTACTGCTCAATCGGCTAAAAAATACTTTAAAATGTTTATTCTGTAAACATTTTTGCCTGGGGCTTAGTGGTTAGCATGTTCGCCTCTCAGCACAAGGGATTCCCGATTTGAATCCCAATCTGGGTGGAGTTTCCATGTTCTCACTGTGTCCGTGTGGGTTTCCTCAGGGTTCTCTGGTTTCCTCCCACAGTCCAAAAACATGGATTAAAGTCAATTGAATTCTCCAAATTACCCCATATAGAGTGTGTTTGTGAGTGTGTGCCCAGCGATAGATTGGCAGCCTGTCCTGGGTGTATTTGCCCAGCGCCCGAAACGTTCTCCCCTGGATGGGAATGGGGAACCCCACCACGACTCTAATAGAGGATAAAGCAGAAGATAATGGATGGATAGACATTTTCGCCTGTAATAAATTTGCACTTGCTCTCCATTAGACTCTTTTAAACTTTTATTAGTTGATTCTATTGTTAAAGATTCATAAACTGTTTATAACCTTGTCCTTTTTTCAGCAAAGCTGCTTTGTGACAAGCCTGGCCATGTCTGATGGCTGGTAGGTTACAGCCAACCTTCAATGCCTGTTTAAATGTATTGCCACTTGGAAAAAGGGGAAGCTAAAGTATGGGCCCTCACTAAGTGTTTGATGGCAACTGTACAGTCCTTTATAGGTTGGTGAACCTAAGATGTTCTTGGAATATTTTGGGAAATCTGCAGTAACTACATGATACATGGAAACTTAGTCATAACTAAAAAAAGAGACAAATAAATAATAAAACTAAAACAAATGAATGAATCATATGTTACACAACAGCAATGCGACACTTAACAATTTGTATCTTGTCAGAAAAAGCTTTAAATGACTCATTGAATACAGCGGTGTAATTAAATTATGATGAAAAAAATACTGTGACTATATACACATATCGAATGTGCGTGGGTCAAACTGTTCTGACTGGAATCACCTTAGTTTCCATGGGAACAGCATACGTGTGTACTTTCAGTGAGTAGCACCAGCAATAAGCCTGTTAGGCTTCAGTTTTATTTTTAAATTCAACATTCTTACACAGTTTAAAAGCTAGCTGCCTTTCTTCTTCACCTCGTCACACCTACATAGATTTACACACATTCAGAATCATACTAAATAATTCAACATCCACTCAAAACACCTACATTAAACAGTTTATAGTAAGAGATGATGCAAATGGTATTGGGTTTATGCACATCAGGATAAAAGTGGAACAAACTGACTTGCATCATTAAATCTTTAATTCATTATATTATGGCTAGGCCATTTAAGAACCATACCTTTTTAAAGCTGTCAAATAAAAATGTCCAGAAAATATATATTTGAGAAGTAAACTAAAAAATATTGAGGAAAAATACACATTTGCTAGCTGACAATAAATCAGACTTCACTATATAAAAATAATCTATTTATATTTACATTTAGTCATTTAGCAGACAATTTTATCCAAAGCAACTAACAAAGTGAATAGTGAATCCATTAAAATGTTTTGTATAAATCGGCAATTGATTTAAAAAAATTTTTTTTACCTACCTGGCATTGGTAAATATGTATTACGCATAAAGCTAAAAAAAAAAAAATAGATAAACTAGTTAAACACTAGGGCGCCACGGTGGCTTAGTGGTTAGCACGTTCGCCTCTCAGCACTAGGGATTTCTGGTTCGAATACCCATCTGGGTGGAGTTTTCATGTTCTCCCCGTGTCCGCGTGGGTTTCCTCCAGATTCCTCCCACAGTCCAAAAACATGGATCAAGTTAATTAAGTTCTCCAAATTGCCCCATATAGAGTGTGTATGTGTGTGTGAGTGAGTGTGTGCCCAGCGATAGATTGGCGACCTGTCCTGAGTGTATCTGCCCAGCGCCCGAAACGTTCTCCCCTGGATGGGCATGGGGAACCCCCCCACCCTAATATATGATAATGTGGAAGATAATGGATGGATGGATAGTTAAACACTAAATAAATTGTAGATGTAATGCTGCTAATACTGAAGTTTACATAGGAGATGCAATTTAGCTTCTAATGAAGACTTGGACATAAAAATAAATAGTGGTAATGACTAAATGTAAGTGTTCTCTGACCAAAATTAACTTACTGAAGAATTTCAAGAATTGTTTTTATCTAAATTTACCCAATGCTTTTCATTTTACAGAAGATAACATTAGAATTAGCTTAACTCTTATTATTAGAATTTATATATAGGACATCAAAATGGACTATATTATTTTATTGTATAAACTGGTGTGCACTGGTAAATGACAGAAAAAAAAACAACCTGAGGGAAAAAGCAGCATGTAAGTGAGATAAGATCATTTGCATAATATAGACCCTGATAACATTTGTGATGCTATATAATCTCTCAATTTCCCTTAAAGCTACTTAATACAAATATAGAGCACCAAAATGATTTTTGGTTCAAAATATCAATTCAAGTTCAAGTTATTTATTTATATAGCACTTTTTACAACAGTAAATTGTCACAAAGCAGCTTTGGTTCAAGACAAATGTTTGTGGGTTAAAAAAACTGCCTTTTTAAACTTTTATACATCAAGGTCAATATCAATATTTAACTGATTTTTTTTCTTTGAAAAAGTTGAAACCCTAGGGAAACAGGGAACAAACCTCTGCATATTTCAATGCACTTTAATTAACTATTTATATTATCAAGTCTCTTGAGCTGATTCAGAGCTCTGCAGCTTGTCCGGTGATCAACAGCAGAAGTGAATTCCTGTAATTCAATTATTTATCTTTCTCAATCGACTTCCAGTAGTTGCCTGCATTCAATTCAAGGATCTAATGCTAAGCTATGGCACGATCTTTGGATCTGCTCATATTTACCTGCACTATTTTTCAATAGGTAGACCAATGCATTCTAGTGATGACTACCTTCCGATGGTTGTGCAAATTCTCACCTCATATTGTTCACCATGGCTAAATGGTGCAATAATCAGTTATGGGAAGACATTCAGTCATTCTAAGAAAAAACTTAAGACAAATCTGTTAAAAAAAACTATTTGTAATTTCTTTATTTAATAAAATAAAGAAAAAAAAGTAAAGGTTCAGAACAAAAGATAATTTGGGATTGCTAATACTGCTGTTGAGTAGGTTTCTCCTTAACTTACTAACTGGAGTTGTTCCTATTCTTATATGATACGATTAAAGTCGTCTGCTGAATGACCAAATGTAATTGCAACTATACTAGCAGACATAATCGAAAGAAAAAAAATGTGGTCTGTACAAAAAGAAATGTGTGGCAACTTTTGCAAAAAAGACCATACAATCATCTATGTACCTCAGAGACCTGCGGTCCAGCAAGATCAATGACAGAAATGACACAACATAATATTGTTTCACGAATTGTATAGCATCATACAGATCATACAGCAACATATTTTAAACCACTGAGCCTTCCTGCACAAGGTTTAAATAATATGTAGTCTGGGGAAAGGGGAAAAAAAAAAATAAATAAATAAAATAAAAAAACACAGAAACTGGTGGGGATTAAACCATGCAAATAGAAATTATATTTTAATAGGTTTGATTTCAAGGTTTGACTAACTCACATGGTTTGAAATATTAAATCAACTACAATGGTGGCAGTCTGAAAGCCAAGACATTTTTTTTTTTTTATTGACCTACTTAATTTAAGTAAGAACCATTTAGATTGTGCCTTGGGCTAATGTCACTCAACACTGAAAATCTAATTTCTGGCTTAACATACTTCAAACATTTTTACGGTAGAGAAAACAACATGATAAAAAAAAGGACTCTCATATGTATTCATCTGAAGTCAATGCAAATGTATCCTATAGAATCTTTAACAATTATACAGTTTTTACCTTTTTTTTTTACCCTTTACCTGTTTCCTATTCAGTGAAGGAAATATCTTTCTTTACATGTGTACTGAGCTCATTGAAAATTAATTCATATAAAAGTTCTTTCAATTATTTAGCATTTTTATAATTCTATAAAATCCTAAAAGTGTAAGCACAAAAATCTTTCTAAACATTTAGACATTTCTAAATATTTTATTTTGTAAGCCTTATGATCAATCACATAGAACATTGCTTGCTAATAATATAAAAAGTATATCAAGCATTTTCTCAGCTCATGAAGTAACCGAACTAACTGCTTAACCATTTCTCATTAATAACATGTTTAAATATGCTACAACATCTTTTTATATAGATTATTAAGTGAAAAACAATATGTTGAACAGGACTGTGGATGGTGTGATACAAACATGACCCCTAAGCTGAATAGCAAATCTCAATGTAAACAGGGTCTTTGTTTGCAAATATCAGTTTTAATAACTATAGTATTAACACTAACATCATGAGACTGACAATACTGAAGACACAGCTGAGACTACTCACTGAAGTTACAAACGAGTTTGGTTATTGCTAACCTTAAGGTAAGATGCATCACCTTCTGCTTCGACTAAAGCTCCATATTACCAACAAACCCACAGAGACCTAAAGCAATTTACACAGCAGGCCAGGACATCCTAGGAGTCAGCACATCCCATAACAACTTATTAGTTTTGGGTTGAAGCAGAAATACTACAAAAATAAAAAATTATTGTCAGAATGACAATAACAATAATTTCTTACCCAAGAAAACGATTCAATCAAAAATCTGGGTGAATCACATTTAGTTCATTTACCAAACAATAAAAACATAATTGGTCCAAAAGATCAAACAACAATATCTAGAACTTAGTCATAACTAACAAACAAAGAATATCTAGTTCAGGCTATCAGTGGTGATGATGAATGTGTGCATACGTAACTCGCATAGAGAAAAGTTCAAGGTTTAAGAATAATCACACAAATAATTTAAATATAGATAAAATGTGATTTATTCAAGGATGTGAATACATGCTTGTAAGGTCTATAAAATCCTATGGTATATGGTATATAACCATATATAATATAACATTGCCAAATGTACTTTCTCCAAAAGAACTGTGAAACAGTATAAAAAGTTATTTCATTTAATCCATTTGACTTCCAAGACTATTCTGATTCTTGATTAAATCTGAAAATCAGTTGTGTTTTTTTTTTTTCCCCAAAAAAGCTTGTGCAATTGATAGCTGTTGCTTGACAAAACAGTTATACGGGCATTTTACTCTTAACAATTCTAAAAACATTAATTCCCATGCAACAGTAAACTTTTACAGAGATTTGTCCAGCCCCATGAATTGTTGTATATACAGTACATATTTAAGTAAATTCTTATTACAAATCATACGATTTGTAAACTCAGTCACCCACTGGCCACTTGCATTTATGGATCAGAAATGTGCAAGAATTAATGGCAAGTTCAGAATTGTGGACCTAAAAATCTATTTCAAACATCAAATAGCAGATTAAGATCCTGAAATAAACAAAATATATACATTTTTTCCTGAGTCACGCATCCTGAGGCCCTTTATTTACACAACAAGAAACTTTTCAGTACAAGAGTATCATGAGTCAGAAGCAAGTATAGGAATCTATTTCACTGTTTGTAGAGTTTAAGGGCAAGGCACACACAATGAATATAAGCATTCTATGTCAAACAGGAACTTTATGGTACACACTTACTCAAACAAAGTGGGCAAAATAATACAGAGCTGTACAGCTTAAAAAATAGATATAATGTTTCATCTGCATTGTAACCGATAAATTCACAATGCAAGGATGTCAGCTGATTATTATTATTTTTTTTTTAAATATTAAAAACTTCTTATTCTGGTTATAATAATTAGTTTAAATTCGAGAAAATGTTTGGTGCACAAAACCACACATATAATAACTAATGTAAGATGATTATATTGTAGTATTTATTGTAAAGGTTTCATCTAAAACATGATTCCCCATAAAGCACAAATATTGAATATTAACAGCAAAACAAAACCTATAAAATGTCACCAAATATGGGACCTTAAAAGATCAAATGATCTAAACATTCTGTGCCCATTCCCCCATACTTACATTAAGGTGCACTGGCCATCACAATTTCAGCATTAGTTTTGGCTGGACTATAGTTTAATATATATACATATCTTATAACAGCAGGCCAACAAGATAAGTGCTAAGACAGTGTTACTTAAACTCACATTTTCAAAACGTCAACGCAAATAGAATTTCAGTAGCACTCTAGAATAATGTTGTGTTTAAACACCATATCTATTAAGACTGTGATTTATTACATTAGTATGCAGTTTGGGCCAATGTTAATGAATGTACAATAATGTACATTGTAACGAACAGGATGTAGGATGACTTTATTTGAAAACAAATTAAAACTTCAACACATTATGAATTATATTTTGTAAAAGTACTGATTTTCACTTGGATAGCCCTGTAGTTAGTAAGATAATACACAGAGATTCAGTAATTACTGAAAAATAAAATCACTTAAAAATAATTTAAGCTCTCTGTGACTTAGGTTCTTTAATCAACCTGTATATTATCCCTTACTTGTGTAATAGTTTATGACTGTTTTATAAAATATAAACATAGTTAAGTGTGGGGGGAGGGGGGTTAAAGAGCTAAGTAACAGTTTTGTAAGGCTTGAGAGAATTGACTAAATGAATCTGTTTAATAAAACTTAAATCAACATAAAACTAGTTAACTCTTTCTACTTTTTAACTCTCTTCAATTTTTTTTCTTCACAAATGTTCTCTTTGAGCCCACATAGATCATACGGTGATATTTGTGATTGTTAGATCATGAGAACATTATGAGTCATCAAAGCACCCACACAGCACTCCTCAAGGATGCTAGAGAATGTTTGTATTTCATTTACCAGAAACCAAAACTAAAATCAGATAAGGAATTATTTGTTTTTGTTGATTTTATAACTTCTTGACTGTCATTAACTTTTCAATCATATTTATATGTCTGATTCCAAATGGATTTGGAATAGACAACATATAGTACACACAAATGGCTATTACCTGCATTACACTTTTATATGAATTAGGAGTAGTAAAGAAGGAGCTATTTAGAAAGAATATATAAAAATACATTATATATATATATATATATATATATATATATTTTTTTTTTTTTTTTAATGGCGGACAGACATTCAAATGATGACTCACCCTCTCCTCCAGGCCACTTTCCTCCACAGAAAGATCTTTCCCATCAGTTACGTGTGTGCAGACAGTTGTAGGTTTCTTCAGTGTTGGCTCGCGGTTCAGTGTGGTGTAACCCACATGTTCATAGATGGGGTTGATTGTCATCTTGGCGATGTACTCAGCTGCTTTGGTCTCTATATACAAGGTAATCAGGCCATCGGTCACTAAGTCATGGATGGACTCGAACCGTTTCTCTCCCACAAAGTGCTTTCCATCATAGTAAAGGCGAAAGTTGCGGGTTTGATTTCCAAACCTGATGAGCAAAAGGCAAAAATATACAATAAGGAAAAACTAATAATAGCCAGGTAGAATGAAGTTCAGCAGTGCAATTAAGCAGAAGTGGAAAACTAAAATTTGTCAGCGTTAAAAACTTTGTAGATAAAAACAAAATAACACTTTGTACACCTCCATCTATTGAACCAAGATACACTGTTCTGCAACTGTTAAAAGACTGGGCAGGAATACAACCACACACACACACACACTTCTGCCCATGTTAAGACATATCATCTTTCAAAGCTGGGGCACTCAGTGGTTATAAAGGAGCCAGCTCTGAAATCAATAGGTAAATAAGAAGTGGTCAGTCTCTCATTAAACAACATATAACAGCCGCAAAAGAAGATGTACTGGAAAATAACTAACTTTTGGGTGTTCAAAAAGTTACTGTGGAAATCTGTGATGGCAGGATGTACAGTGGGTTGCAAAAGTATTCATACCCCTTGAACTTTGCCATATTTTGTCACATTACAACCACAAACATAAATATATTTCACTGGAATTTAATGTGAAAGAACAACACAAAGTGGTATACAATTGTGAAGTGGAATGAAAGTTATACATGAATCAACAATTTTTTTACAAATAAAAAACTGAAAAGTGCGATGTGCAAAATTATTCAGCCCCCTTTTCCCTGAGTGCAACCAATTGC